>CBMN010036065.1:0-12046 GCA_000582825.1 Hordeum pubiflorum
CACGAACCGGGACTGATGCACCCATCAGTCCCGGTTCGTAACACGACCGGGATTATTGCAATATTCTGGCCCGTTTCAAAGCCCTGTTTTCTACTAGTGTTTGGATCACAGAATATTGTAAATCAAATATCAACTTTGAGGTATAATGTACCTACCAAAGCTTGTACCTCCTTTTATTGGAGTTTATTTTATTCATTCCAAGAACTCCTACTGCTTGTTAGATTTTTTGTTTTTTGCTATTTTCAAATTAATTACCATAATTCTCAAATAGTTATTTGTTATTCAAAATATTGTCCTCCATTCCTTTTTCATTCATCAAATTCTAGGTTGTCGTAATTCAAAAAATATTTTACTAATATTACAAATATTGTTCACCTCTTTCAATACTTTTTCAATCGTAAAATTCCATACATAGTTTTTCCATTTCATTAATAGTTAACCAAAGTCATCTTTGGTTAAAAAAAACATGAAAAAAGTTCGCTCAATTCAATTCAACAATTTTCATCACAGTTTCCTTTTTTCCAACAATTGCACCCAATTTTGGTTTTTTTATGTATTAAAATTGAATGTGAATGAATTATATTTTTATTTTTTTGCACTAAATTCAAATTAGGTGAATTGTTTTAGAATTCGGTACTAAAAATATCATCTAAATTTGTTACCCCAATTCACTTCACCGAAATGAAAATTCAATCCCTAAATTCATTAACAGATCACATAATACAAAATTAGTTCACCAGTAGCAAATTTATTTCATCAATTTTAAATTTAGTTCACCCAATTCGAAAATAGTTTTTCCTCTTAATTTAAATTTAGTTTAGCAAACATAAATTTAGTTCATCACTTCCAAAAATGGATCACCTAATTCAAATATATTTTCATTAATTGAAAAATCATTCACGAAATTCAATAATACTCCCTCCATTCCATAATGCTGTGCGCACACGTTTTTTGAGATTTATATTTGACCATAAATTTAACCAATGAAATGTGGGTTATGTGTCATAAAAATGATATCATTGATTTCGTATTTGAAAGAAGTTTTCAATGGTATAATTTATGGTCAAACTTAAATCTCAAAAAGCGTTTGTGCACTACATTATGGAATGGAGGGAGTAGTTCAAATAATACAAAAATAGTTCACCTAAAATAAAATTTACTTCCCCAATTTCAAATTTAGTTCATTAACCAAATTTGAATTTGGTGAACTTTCTTTGAAAATAATTGTGTATTTTTTTGTTTTGTTTATTTTTTCGTCCCGTTCTTTTTTGTTTTTCTTTCTCTCGTGTTTTTGGTTTTTTTATTTGTGTGAACTTTATTTCAATTCCAATTTGAACTGAAATTCCTATTTTGGTTAACTTTTGTTTGAAAATTAGTTCATCCAAAATTTTGATTTTGCTGAGCTAATTTTGAATAGGGTCAACTAAATTTGAATTTGATGAACTATATTTAAATTTGGTGAACTTTATTTGAAAATAGGGTGAACTAAATTTGAACTGGATAAACTTTCTTTGAAATTAGTCATCCAAATTATAGAATTTGGTGAACTATCTTTGAAAAGATGATGCACCAAATTTGAATTGGGTGAACTAAATTTGAATTGGGTCAAATAAATGTTGAAATTGGTGATTTTTTTTGAAAATTAGTTCATCAAATTTTTTGATTTTGCTGAAATAAATTTGAATTGGGTGAACTAAATTTGAATTGGATGACCTTTTTTGAAAATTGGGTGAACTAAATTTGAATTGGGTGAACTTTCTTTTGAAAATTGGGTGAACTTAACTTGGATTGGGTGAAATTTCTTTGAATATTATTGATCCAAATTTTAGTATTTGCTAAACTATCTTTGAAGAAATGATGAACCAAATTTGATTTGGTTGAACTAAATTTGAATTGGTGAACTTCCTTTCTAAAATTGGCAAGAGCTAAATTGGAATTGAGTGAACTAAATTTGAATTGAGTGAACTAAATTGGAATATAGTGTTTTTTCCTTTCGATTATCCTAATGCTTTTGAATTTGGTGAACTCTTCTTCGAAAAATAGTTCATCCAAATATTAGATTTTGGTAAACTAGCAATTCGGTCAACTAAACTTGTATTGGGTGAACTAAATTTGAATTGGGGGAACTTTCTTCGAAAATTAGGTCATCCAAATTTTCAATTTTGAAACAAAAATCTAAAAAAAAAATCAAAAGCTTAGCTAAATAAAAAAGTTGTAGACATTTTCTTTCGGTTTTCCTTTCTTTTAACCTTTTTTCTTTTCCTTTTTGCTTTTCTCTAAAAAAATTATTTTTAATTTTTATGAACTTAAATAGGTTTTCCAATTTGGTGAATTGTATTAGAATTTGGGGAACTATCTTTGAAAAATTATGAACCAAATTTGGAATGGTGAACTAAATTTCAATTGTGGTGAACTAATTTTAATTTTGGTAAAAATGTTGACTTAAATTTGTAATGGGTGAAATAAATTTTTATTGTGGTGAACTACATTAGAAATTGGTGTATTTTATTTGTTTTCTTTCTTTCGGTTTTCCTTTCGGGGCTTTTATTTTTCTTTACAATGTCTTTTTTTATTTTTTATTTTTGTGAACTTTTATTGAATTCTAATTTGGTGAATTGAATTAGATTTGTGGTGTATTTTCTTTGTGAATAAAGGATGATCAAATTTGAATTCGGTTGAACTAAATTTGAATTCGATGAACTTTGATTGAAGATTAGTTCATCCAAATTTTAGATTTTGGTGAATTAAATTAGAAATGACTGAACCAAAATTTGTATTTGATGAACTAAATTTGAATTGGGTGAGCTATGTTTGAAAAATGGGAGAACTAAATGTGAATTGTATGAATTCCTTTGAAAATTCGGTGAACTAAATTTGATTTGAGTGAAGTTTATTTGAAATTAGGCATCCACATATTCGAATTTGGTGAAGTATGTTTGAAAAAATTATGAAAAAAATTTGAATTACGTGAACTAAATTTGAAATGGGTGAACTAAATTTTGAATTTGGTGAACTTTTCTTTGAAAATTAGCTCATCCCAAATTATTTTGCTGAACTAAATTTGAATTGGGTCAACTAAATTTGATTTGGGTGAACTTTATTTGAAAATTCGTTGACCTAAATTTGAATAATGTGAACTTTCTTTCAAAATTGGGTGAACTAAATTTGAATTGGGCTGAACTATCTTTGAAAAATAGGTGCTGCTAATTTTAGAATTTGGCTAATTAAATTTGAAATGGTTGAACTTTGATGTATGTCAAATAAATTAGAATTAGCTGAACTAAATTTATATTGAGTGAAATTGTTTAGAATTTGGTAAACTAAATCTGAATTAGGTCAACAAAAATTGTATTGGGTGAACTTTATTTCAAAATTGGGTGAACTAATTTTGAATTGGATGAACTTTCTTTGAAAATTTGGTGGACAAAATCTGAATTGTGTGTAGTTTCTTTGAAAATTGAGTGAACTAAATTTGAATTGGGTGAACTTTGTATGAAAATTTGTCATCCAAATTTTAGAATTTTGGTGGATTGTCTTTCAAACAATGATGAACAATATTTGAATAGGGTGAACTAAAATTGTATTGAGTGAACTAAATTGGAATTTATTTGTAAAAGAATTGGTCAAAAACGACCCGATCTTCCGTTGAAAATCATTAAAATAATTTATTTATTTTGAACTTTTTAATGGGTAAACTAAATTTGAAATAAGTGAACTTTCTTTTGAAAATTGGGTGAACTAAATTTGTGCTGGATAATCTAAATTTGAATTGGATGAACATTCTTTGAAAATTAGTTGGTCCAAAATTTGAATTGGGTGAACTAATTATAAATTGTATGAACTTTATTTGAAAATTAATTCATCCAAAATTATAGAATTTGTTGATCTAAAATTGAAATGGGTGAAATAAATTTATCGAATTCCGATTAGATGAATTGAATTGGAATTTTGCTCTATCTCCTTGGTTGTGATTTCACCCTTGTCTTTGTATCTTCTCTTATGAGGTGAGGCTCTTCTTTACCTAGTCTCATGACACCGGACGCCACGCGGAAGTAGTAAGCCCTCCACTCCCCCTCCTCCTATCTATCTAGTATCATATCAGGCTAGTTCCAAGGTGTAATACATGCTATTAACAAACACGCGCAGGTCAAATGCGACAGCCAACTACACACCATGATCGACCAGGTTAGCGCATAGCATAAGCAGATCGCTGCACTTGAACCAAATCTTATTAAAGAACCGAATCAAAAATAGGTCAACAAATCCAAAATTAGTTAACCAAAAAACATTAATATTACTTCAACCAAATTCAAAATAGTTTACCAAAATTTTGTTTGGTTGATGATTTTTTTGAGGCAAACAATAATGAATTAATTTTTGAAATTTAGATTTCCGTGAACTTAAATTAAATTAGGTGTTCATTTAATTCCTTTTTTGGTTCATCTAAATTCAAAAAAAGTTCACCGGATTTATATTTCACAAAATACAAAAAAAGTTTGTGCAATTATTTTTTTATTGACAAAATTCGTAGACAGATCAACCAACTAAAATATTTGTGTCCCCAACTTTAGTTCAAGTAATTTGCAAAAAAATTGCCAACTAATTTGAATTTACATTTTGTTCACAAAATAATAATTTCGTTTTTGGACATCAAATAGAGGTAACTTATTGTTTTTTGGCTATTGCATATTTTTGCCATACGTTCATCGAAAAGTACAAAGAATTCAAATTTTAATTCTATCAACCATTTTCCTACTAATTTGTTTTTGTACCCAACAACCAAAGTTAGTTCAAGGAGTTCGAGCATTCTTTTTATAAAAGTAATTGTAAACTACACTCTCTTTTTTCTACCATATAGAATAGGTTGATCTACAACTGTTCCACATATTGATATTAAGCAAATTCAAGGATATATGATGCCATTCATTCGTAAAACTAGTAACAAACAACCAAAAGATAATTCAACATTTGTTGGAAAGGCCCCTAATCTGCAAGGCAACATGGTTGTAAACACTGAGTCTAACAGGAGGGTATCAATCTAATGGGGCTAAACACAGTGCTAGTCAATTCAAGTTTTTGGTTTTAAAAAAAAATTCAACAATCTTCCTTTCTTTTAGGTATAGTGACTGATTCCAGGTATCTTCGATTTTTTTTTGCAAAAAGTATTTTGCAAGGCAGAATATAGTAAATGACCAAACTTTAATAGCATAAGTAGATCTCACCCTTTTAGTATATAGATTTTTTTCATTTCCCAAGAGATTTCAACCAGGGATGCAAGTGATAGAAAAAACATTGACTTTAGTTAGTACATAAGATCAATAAAACCCGTCAAAACCTTCTTAATCCAGTCTGCCTTTCTTCTTTTTCTATAAAAGAGAAAAAAGTCTTTTTTAGCACTTTATTCTTCTAAAGGCATTTGTTCTCTCTTTTCAAAATAATTGTTTGCCAACAAAGTTTCTGACAAAAATGCCCATAGAAATGCCAATTCATTTCAAGAAATCAACTTATTGACATGTCTTCAGTGGCAAACAGATTTCTTCCTCTTTTTTGCAGCTTTCTTCCAAGCTTCTTTTTCTGATCGAGGCTTCAACGTGCATCCTTTTCTCACTAATTTAGACTTTATGACAGGAGGATCTTTCACGGGTAAAGTACCACCAGGCTGGTTTTGTCTTTGTTCTATCTGCTCGCGCCTCTCTTCTCCCTGTTGCTTGCCAAGCAAAATATTAGTATGCACTTCCTTCACTACATCCATCAACTCATTACACAACTCTGAATCATGGCTTATGTCAAAACACACATCACCAATAGTGTTCATAAAAATATTATAACTCTGAATCATGACTGTTTATATATGTTTTCAAAAAGTAATTGGTGGCAGCGAAACAAAAACAGTACTAATTGAAGAAGCATTTTCAGCAACTTATTCGAGGAAGACAAGGTCTAATACCAAACAGTGATGTTATTGTCCACATTGTCAGCAAGGAGGACATGGTACACTTTTCTTTTAACACTAATGTAAACCATAATTTAACAGATTTTGTAATTTTTTCAATCTAAAACAATTAAGAACTATATTTCTTCTAGTGATAATCAAAGCAAGAAACTATTTAAGTATAAAGTAAAAAATAAACTTATTTAATATAAATTATCCTTTGATGTAGGAACTACTTATGAGCCCTTTGTTGAATCATTCAGATCCAATATGTAGAGACATGTTCAGTGAAGCATCAGTCGGCTTCGGTTTACAGAATGCCAATTTTCTAAGCTCTCATCCAAAAACAATAGTTGAACCTACATTAGATATACCTCCAATAAATCTACACTATTTTCTATTAACAATACTGCTTTCTTCTCAGGTTCACTTACCCTGCTTTAATGACAGATAGTGAATTGTAATCACAGCAAACTTAACACATGAAGGTTCTTTGATGTAATGAATCATGATGGGTCTGAGAATGATAAATTCACCACAATTATCTGCACTCTAATTTACAATTTCAAGTCAGTTTTTGTCAAAAGCTACACGAGTTGCACTGCATTTAACATAAAGGACTTCGATTATCATTTTGTTCTAGTCCCTAGAACTCATTCAGGTATTCTTTTTTAATTCTATAAAGCTTGTTTTCTATATTTTGAACCTATAAGCTAAATACTTCTTCTAGTAATACATGTATTCTTTTTTCCGCATAAATATGTGTTTGTCCTTCTTTTTTTGTTAGGTATGATATAAGTATTTTTTCTCCTGCAAATCTTTAAAACATATAGGGGAATGGGAGTTCCAGGCTTCTCAACTGTAAGTTAAAACTTCAATCTCACTCCAAAGTCATCAATTTTTTGATACTTGAATGGCTTTTTTCCATCTGTGTTTCCCTGGATGATTTGCAGGCTCTACAAGAAATTTTCCTATATGAGATTGCAACATGTAGTATCAGCTAGGTTCAATTACCAATAGTCAAGTCATTCCTACAAAGACATGTTAGTGTCCGTCCTATTTTATCGGACTCGAATATTTTTGATAGGTTTTCATTGTTCCATTCTTTTTTCCTCCAAAGACTAAACCTGTCTTTATTGTGTTCCCTTTTCCATAGGGATTCCGGCTTTTCCAACGATTAATTATGTACTGTGACTTTTCTTGACGGAAATACTAAGTTTCTGTTTTTTTCCAAAAGGCATATCAGCTATTTAATGCACCCAACAACCGAAAATGTCTACCACTTTTTTGTTTAACTAAGGTTCTGAATTTCTTTTGGCAGAATCAAGGACAGAAGCTTCACCGGGCAACTGACAGTTCTTCAATCTCATAACTGTTATTCTAGTTCAGTTCAAACTCTAGCATATTTTTCCATTCATTAGTTTAACAGTGCAGTTGAGAAAACTCTTAATTTATTAGTTTTTCCATTCCACCTAAATGATGATGTTTTATTCTTTGAAGACCTTTCTCCAACTACTTTTGTTCGTTTTTGCTTGTTAAAAGTTTTCACAATGTTGTTTCAAGAATAATCCTGCTCTATTTTATTCACCCATTCTTCCATTCCTCTTCCATTTTGTTTCAGCCTCTTTTCTAGAGCTTTTCAGAATGATATTTCCTTAAAGAGGAAAGTAAATTTTTCAACAACCATCGTAATAGCACCAGAAACAGTAAATGAAACAAACAGTGAACCAGTCGAGGACCAAAAATCCCATAGAATCAGCGAAACAGTTGACGAAACAAACTGATTGGAGCTAGCTTGGGCCTACAAGATTGAGCCCATGAAATCTCGTAGTAGGCAGCAAAAACACAAATCGATGCTGAATGCGCTGGTTAGGAGGTCTCTATCAATACAGGCAAGCATGTATTGGCGGAAACACTTGGACACCAAACTGCCCAATCACCCTCGAAACAGGCTCTCACCCCGCTTTATAGATAAATCATAGACCAAAGTACACGGCCGAACGATACAAAGTAGTGAGGAAGCCCTATTACAAAGTTCATCCTGGGATAACCGGACAACATAAACGCACGTGACTACGTTGCCAAAACATAGCACAGAAGGCCTGAATACAATGCTACAACATGTCCTAAGACACATAAGCTCCACGACAATGCCGTCAAGAGGGAACACTGTGCTAAGCGTCACCATTGTTGAGTCCAAGGCAGACAAGGATTTTCATCCGAAACCCTGGCACGGGGAGAAGAACCACCATGACGTCCTCTAGAGGAGAGCGGCACCCGCGGGCGTCGCCTCTGAGGGCGCGAAAGCGTGGAGCTTTCGCTCGCCAACTTGCATGTGCCAGCATGAGGCACCTAGGACATCTGTGACGAAAATAAACCTCCAGATCTAGATCTGGGCATCACCAACCAAGGAGGAGAACGATCCCGAGCTACCCGCCGCTACACCCCTTGCCGCCCACACGGCCTAGGGATATAGCCACCACCGCCGCCATGATGCCCGCCAAACAGCCAACCATGCGGACCGCCACCCAGAGCCGCCGCCCCGGCATCCATGTCCCCAAGACCCCGCCACCGTACCATCACATCACACCAACCATGGAAGGAAGAGCCAAAGGTATTCCTTCAACTCCTAGCCTGGCATCAGCCACTCAGTCACGGTCGTCAGACTATCAAGCCCTAACGCCTGCGTCGACATCCAGTCCCGGTGGACACGGCCTAGTAACTGCCAACGGCCGCTGCCGAGCAAGACCCGGCCAATGCCCTCTGGCCTTGCCCCAGGCGCATGCCATGCCCGCGGTCATCGGCACCGATCCGTCCGATGGCACAATGGCCCTCCCGGAGACGCCTCGATCCAATCACCACGCCATAGTGTGACAGCGCCACTCCGACCAACCCACAAGATCCCGCCTTCTCATGAATGGATGTGGCATACAGACGATAAGTCCAACTCCAAGGCGGCCGAGCGCCGGAGCATGCACATGCAGCAACTAGCCTTCGGTAGGAGGACCACGTCAAAATCCTGCACCGCCGGCCAGCCTGCGCCGTCGGCCCACTACCAGCAAGCACAGCCCGGAGGAGGGGACGCCGCCCCATCAGATCTGCCTCTCCAGATACATACGGGTGGGGGGGGGCACCCCCATGGCAGCTGGCAGCCGTCTACTCCGACCGCCTAGCGCCTTCCATCGGCCATGCCTGCAGCGCCGCGCCACCGCCGTCCAACATCGAAGACCTCCGCCCAACAGCCACTCACCCAACGCCCCACGCCCGCGGGCAAGAATCGTGGCAACCACCGCCCCGGGGACGTGGATTTTTGAAGCTCAGGCTTCTGGACACCCCTTATCCTCACCCATCAATATTGCTTTAAGATTTGTGCTAGACAACTAAGTTACTATATTAGATTTTCTCTTTTTTGTTTCTCCCACATAAAACAACATTTGAACTTCAAACTTTGCAGCACAACTAAACATTCTAACTAGAATGTGGGAAAAAACTTCTAGATTTTTTGGTCCAACATAAATATACGAAATCAGATTTTTTGGATTAAAAAGTGTTATTTTTAGTATATAGGATGCACGAAAAAATCCGAAAGTTTTTTCCCACATTCTTGTTAGGATGTTTTGTTGTGCTGCAAAGTTTGAAGTTCAAATGTTGTTTTATGTGGGAGAAACAAAAAAGAGAAAAATGTTCGCACGAATCGCGATGCAGAGTTGGATGGCTAGATAAGGAGGTGTCCATGAGCCTAAGCTCCAGAATATGTTTTCGACCGCCCCGGCTAGCAGCCTACACGTGCCCGCCAAGTCAAACCCGCACGCCAGGGCCAGGTAGCGCCTCCCGCGAGCATCGGCCCCAGATCCAGGCCGCCGCAACCAGCACGGGCACGCTGACCCCCTCACCGCGCAGCCCTCCACGCGAGCGTCGTGCGCAGCAACCACCGCTGCCAACGGGCCGCGACACACTGCCACCCAGATATGACGCTGCGCGCCACCAACGTCTGAGCAGGAGGGAGAGGAATCCTCGCCGCCGCCCAGGCCGACCTGACTTTGATCGTCAGCGCGTGCCGGCGGCGGCAGGGTGAGGAGGGAGGAGGGAGGTGGGTTCAAGCAGCGGCCGGCTAGGTCTCTCCCCAGACGCCCGTGGGGGCGACTCGAGGAGAGAGAGGAGGAGAGTACTCACAGGAATTTCTTAACCCAAACTGCCCAATCACGACAGGGCACATAAGCAACTTTTGTGGCTTGTTTTGGATTTCTTCTTTCTTTTTCCTATCTCTATCGACAAGTATAAGCGGTTAAGTGTTCACTGAACCTCCACAGGGTGAGTTGCTTCGGCAGCTGGCCAATTAGGATGGATCTTGGTCAGTTGACGCGTTGTATCGGGATTTGTAAATCATCATGGTGGACTCATGTTTATCTTCCCAGATGCCACTTGGCTATCATGATTCCTATCCTGTCTGAATTTGCTACTGACGTCACGTTACCCTTAAAACATGTCGATACAAAACTTCGTAGAGAGAGGCGTGCCATCGGAAACGTGGCAGCAGGTATCCGTAGGAAACGTGGTGCAGCACGCAAGAAACAAAAGAAAAGATGGCGCGCTGGTGCACGAGTTGTTTGCCTGCATGTACGGTTTGGATTAAAAAAAGGATTCCATGTGCATGCACGTTTTTTTTTTGAGAGGCACACGTATTCATAAGTCAAAGGGGGAGTACAAACACGCGTACACACATTAGAACAATCGGAGGGGCGCATTTGGGAAGCTTGAAACTATGCTAGAAATAACACAGAGGCTCTCCATCCTCGACGTACAACCGAGAAAATCAAGGCATTTGTCGGACTGATTTTGTAGCATCTTTACAAACCGGTTACTGAACACAGGCGTGATAGCACCATCTTCAGTATAACTTGGTCTCCGCAGCCGTCTGGTACCGTTATGTTCAATTCTGACGCTGCCATTTTTTCTAAGTTTGACAGCTCAGGCATAGGGGTCATTGCTCGGGATCATGAGGCACGTTTTGTAGTGACGTAGTGACCTAGTTCTTGGTGTTCTCGATCCGGAGATGGCCGAGGCTATAGCTCTCCGGAGAGCTGTTCATTTGGCATTGGAAAAACAAGTAGCTGATGTTATCTTTGCTACAGACTGCCTATCTTTGGAGCAAAGAATCCATTCTTCAACGACTGATCGTTCTACTATTAGTGCGGTGGTTTCTGATATTAAAAGTGCGCCAGGTGCCTTCAATTCGCTGATCTTCAAGCACGTAAATCGGCATTTGAATATTGCTGCTCACTTGTTAGCTAGAGCTTGTATGTATTCAGTTAGTCCGTGTGTTTTCTATTCTGTTCTAGACTGCATCCGAGGAAATCTGTGTAATGTTGTTGAGTAATCAATAAAATGTTGTTCTCTCCAAAAAAAACAATGGGAGGGGCAGGTGCCCCGAAGCAAATTACAGAAAGGTACCCAAGAAACTAAAAAATTACAACAAGGCCCTTAAAAGCCCTTCCTGCATCTTCTAATCCCTAGCTCCGCCGTTGCCTCGACGTCGCCGGAGAAGACGAAAAGAAGCCAGCCACTAAGCAAGCTCCAGGGACTTGCCATAGCAGCTTGCCTGCTTTTGCGGACCTCGCAAACGTAACCTTGCCTCTGTGGCTCGTCGGTTGGGGAAACACCTTGCACGCCCTGGATCCTGGCTCCGCTACCGCCCATCGACAACGTCGAGGAAGAACACCGAAGCTGCTTCTAACCCAAGACAAGCCCCGCTCCAGCAGCACTGACCCCCGATCCAAGCCGGCGCCACCATGCCTAGCAGCATCAACACCCGCCCTCCCCACCCCCCAACTCCACAGCGCACGCACACACCGGTCAAAAGCCGGCATAGGCCAACCCCATGGATCGGGGCAAAAGCTGGTATAGCCCACGACCTAACGAGGTCCGAGGAACCTCCCTCCTAGGCACACACCGGTCAAAAGCCGACGTAGGCTAACCCGATGGATCGGGGCAAAAGCCAATATAGCCCGCTGTTGGTGTCAAAACCAGTAGATCTCGGGTAGGGGGTCCCGAGCTATGGATCTTGGATCAATGGGGAACAGGAAACACAAGGACAGTATTTACCCAGGTTCGGGC
>CBMN010036066.1:0-11883 GCA_000582825.1 Hordeum pubiflorum
AGCTCGCCGGCCGCCGGCAACAATGGTGTGGTGGAGCACCGGCCGCAAGGGGACGCACGACCACGAGGTTGGTTCGTCCTCCGGCCGGCGCCGCGCCGCCAGCTCATAGCCCACACCACCCCCACGGAGGGCCCCCGCACCGCCCGCATTCGCCATCGCCCCTCCGGCCACGGGGGAGGTGGTGCAGGCGCCTCCCACCTTCCAGGGACCACCGTCCCACCTCTTGACGCCACCGCCCTACATCGACCTCACTGGCGACGAGGACGACAACGGCGGCGCGTGACGGCGACGGGCACGGCATCGACGGGGACGACAGCAGCGCGCGGACGGCGCTTGTCTTTTTTTTAGTTTTTATGTTAAGCATTGTGGAGGTCGTAAAGACTATAATGTTTAATTATGTTTTAATCATTATTGTTTGCGTTATTTATTTATTTTTCATCATTTATTTGTGTTTTCCTCTTTTTTTAATATCATGTCCATCCCGGACATGATTTGAGATGCAGCCGCGCGTTGGGCTCAACGACCGGGCAACGGCCCGATCCGGACATGGGCAACCCAGCGCCGCCTTTAGGCCTACTCCAGCGCACGACCTGAAGAAAAGCCGACGCGGTGAGGTGGGGGATCAGGAAGAGCCGCGGTAGGGACTGCTGGTGATGCGTCGTCGGGAAGGACGTTGTTTAACTTTTTTTACTGCAGGAGGTTATTTATCTGATAGATGGATTGGATGAGTAACACGGGTGGGACGTTTTTCTTATTCTGCTGGTACAAACACACATATTTGTGGTTGTCTTTTCCAGAAAATGACAGGATGTTTTTATTTTTACCACAACAATAACGTACATTGTAGGGTTAAGATATAACGCTTATTTTGATCGAACGTTTAAGATATTTTTAATGATGTGGATTAATGTGATGGTTCATATGGTGCCTCCAATTAATAAATATATGAAGATAGTGTATGTATATCTCAACAAACGAACCAAATATAAATGCGGAAAATATAGATTATCAACCATAACATGTGGTTATAATTTTATTATTTAATGAGGGTAAAGATTTATAATTTAGTATACATTGGAGATTAAGCATCATACTAACAATAAAATGCCGTACAGGTAACAGTTCTGCTGAGTTACGGATGTCATACAATAAAAATTGGGCGTCCATGCATATATACTAATGTTGTGTGTGCGCGCGCGCTTGCTAACTGTGAAGTCCTCATCTTATAGATTTACTAAGAGGTAATATCACCAGAAGTCATAGAACTTGCATCGCATGTTTAGTTTGGTGCTAGAACTTTAAAAATACAGTTTTGTGGTCACTTAACTTGATCAAGCGTGCATATACGGTTGCATTACGTGTATACGGGCGTATTCTGTGAGTGGCAAGGCTGGCGTGATGTAATTTTACACAATACATGCTCATATAGTTTTATTCGTGGATAAAGTCAACCACCGCGACACAGCACAAAAAAACCCTCGCATTTTTTATATTTACGCAAAACCTCGAGCACATGTATGCACAACTTAACACCAAAAACGGCTCCGCCAGAACTCAATCCAAAGCCCAAATATATTTTATATTAGACAATCTAGCCAAAGCGACCATCACGACCTGATGCCCAATATGGATAATACACGTAAATATACTAAACGAGGTCTCACGTGGAGTTTGAATGGGCTACGGATATTGCGGCTCATTTTGCACGCGCAAATGTAAAGCTATGTATTATATATATAATATTTAGTAAAACGTAATTAATAAAAATATTTAAGATATTTGTAAAACGCAAGTAATAAAATTATATTTAAATATTTATGTGTTAAAAATACTATACATAAAAACAATGCTTAGTAAATAAAAACATTTAAATGCAAACCTATGTATTATATAAAAAATATTTAGTTAACGGATATTGAAACCGTTTATTAGATAAACGTGATGAATGAATCCAAAAAGTATATATACTTGTGGCTTATATTTTATTTATATGAACTGATGAGTATGAACATTTACTAAATATTTATGAAATCCACATGTGTAAGATTTTTACCCATGACTTATATTCAAAAATATAATATAATTCAAATACTAGGCACGATTTAATATTCATATTAATCATTTAAATTTTTAATTAGACAAACATTGAACCATATAATTGTGCGTATAAAAATAATACTATAAAATTATATGTTTCAAAGCCAAATACGCAATACACACATTTTTAAAACAGACATGTTTATATTATACTCAGGTTTATAAAATATTTTAGAAAATATTTAACGTATAATACATATGTTTATATTTAAAAGTTTTAATTTACTAGTCATCGTGTATATGCATAATATTTTTAACACAAAAATATTTGAACGTAATTATTACTTATGATTTACTAAATATTTTATATATAATACACTGGTTTATATTTGAATGTTTTTATTTACTAATCATCGTCTGTACAAATATTTGAACGTATCTTTATTACTTACAAATATATTTTAGAAAAGTAGTTCGTGCAAAATGGACCGCAGAATCCACAGTTCATTTCAGCTCCACATGCATCCTCGTTTAGTACATATAGTGTCCTTATCCCTAGTGACATACAGGCAATAGGGGTCATTGTGGCTATGCCAACTCGTGTTAAACTGGGTTGTTGTTTCGAGTCTGACCGGATTAATTTTTGCTATTAATTTTTGCACATATGTGCAGTAGTGTGGTCAAGTTTACCGTAAATAAAAAAATATTAGGCGGTTTTGTGCAAAAATGTGACGCGGTAGATGAATTTTTTCATAAATAAAAAAATATGAGGGTGTTTTATATAAAAAGTAACATACCCAGCGCCATCACTCACTGGCAAGTGGGCTGATACGCCCGCATATGACTTATCTGTACGCTTTAGTCAAGTTAGCTGACCATAAATCCTTATTTTTAAAATTATAGCACCAAACTGAACAAGTTATATGACTTCTAATGATATTACCTCAATTTCTTTCAGGAGATTTGACGGCGTCCGTTCCTTTCCGATACAACGTGGAATCGTGTATCTGGTCTCCACATCCACCGTAGGTCACGAGGCAGCCGAGCGATCCGAGCCGTCAAAACCCATCTCCTGCGGCCAGGCGGACTCCTCTGCGGTCTCCCCCACCGGCCCGTCCCGTGCCTGACCTAAAAAAGATCCAATCCCGACCCAACACCCATTGCGGCTCTAAAATCTCTCCCCCGTAGCCTCGCCACCGATGTGCCCTAGCGGCTAGACCTCCCGCCGCGCCCGCCATCGCCGCCGTCGCTGCCGGCGCCTCGCCACGCACCCCCAGACCTCCCACGCCACTCCCTCGTCGCCGACGCCGAAGCCTCACCCCCGCAAACCCCCCCAAACCCTCGCGCCTCACCGCGCGCGTCACCCCTCACGCGCGTCGCCGCCGTCGCCGTCGGGGCTCTACCCCATTGCTGCTCCCCTAGCCTGCCGTCTCCGCCTCGTCCGCGCCCCAATCTCGGGCCGTTGCGGTTTTGATTGAGGTACGAGCTTTTACTCATCCACTGTTTATTGATTTCCTGGCTGTTTAGTCCCGAGCTAACCTTGGGAAATTCTGGGCGTGTGCCGTCTAGATCCGCCGCTGGCCATGGCGGGAGCAGAGGCTGCCGCGGATTCATCGGGCCCGCGATTCGCCCCTGACGACCCGACTCTCCCCGCGCCTTGGAAGGCACTAATCGACGGCGAGACGCTATACTACTGGAACCCCGAGACAAACCTCACTCAATATGACAAGCCGGGTGCGGCCGCGCCTCCCTTGCCCGCGGCTGCGCCCACGGCAGTGCCGGGGGCTTTTGCGCAGCCTGGCACGCAGCAGCAGCAGCCGCAACAGACGCCACATCAACCGCCGTTTCAGTATCAAGGTCAGCAAGCACAGCAACCGCCGTTTCAGTATCAACAGCAGCAGCAGCAGCAAGAACACATGCCGAACCAGCAGGGGTCACAACAGCCACTAGCTCCTCAGTACCCAAACGCTCATCAGCAGCCAATGCCATATCATCACGGTCATTATATGCAACCCCAGCAGCAATATTCATATCAGGTAGGCCAGCAGCCACAAGTGCCGCAAACTCAGTATAATCAAGGTCAGCAGATGCCAATCCCGCAAGCTGCCAATCAAGGTCCGCAGCCAACGATGCCACCAGGAGCTTACAATCAAGGTCAGCGTCCGCCGATGCCGCAAGCTGCCTACAATCATGGCCAACGGCCGCCTATGCCACAATCTGCCTACAATCAAGTCCAGCAGCCACAAATGCCGCATGCTTCTTACAATCAAGGTCAGCAGTTGCAGGGAACAAGGATGCCTCAGACTCAAGTGCAGCACACACAACAATCACCAGGCTTTCATCAACCTGCCCAGGCTTCACAAGGTTTGCAAGCTTCACAGCCTCAAGTACCTCAAATGTCCCCCCAACAGGGCCACCTCCAGCATGGCTTCCAGTTCGCCCCTCAACAGGGAAAACAACCACATCATGGTCATCTTGCCACCCAACATGGGCAACAAAATACCATGGTGAAGGTTGACGCAGGAGCTCATCATGAAGGAAAGCAGACAGGCTTTTCCTTACCGCCTAGTCAGCAGCATGGCCAAGTTCCTCTTTCAAACCAGACGTTGCCTTCTAGTCATCAACGTCCTGAAGCCCATAATCAACTAAATATTCATGGAGTCGGAGGGCCACCATATCCTGCAAAGCATCATCTTGGTGGATCATCCCCAGGTGAAACTAATAACGTTAGTTTCTTGAGCGCGCCTGCTCAAACACATCAAGGCGGAGTGGATACTAACTACCGGCAACATCTGGCTAGTAGCCATGTAGTTCCCAATCATATTGCTCCTTCACCAGTTCGACCTCCAATGGGTTTCAAGAGGGGCAGCAGTGAAGATCAATTTGAAAAAAATGAGCCTCTCTCCTCTGGGAGGTTTGATGGAATAAATGCTCTCCATCAGCAGCCAAAACTTGCCGCTCTTCCACCCTCACAAAACCACCTGGTAATATACTATACAATCCTGTTAGGTCAGGTGTTAATGAGATCAGCATTTCCTTATCTTATTACTAAATTAAACTGCCAAAAAATCTTACATTTGTGGACAGAGAGAGTACATTGTGAAGTTCCTTCCTTTGTTATATTTTGTTTCATGAAATCTTCCTTTTTATCAGAATATTGTGATTGGTATGTAGATTTTTTGTAATGAAATATAAAAAGTCTTGCAACTGTGTATTTTGTTCTGTATACTTCAAATTACGTTCTTTATGGTTGGAATTCTTTCTATCAGTTCTGTACAACAATCTCTCCGTTTATGAAATTAGCACCACTAACTCTATTGTTCATAATCTTGTACAGCAGGATATGAGGAATGACCCACCTTATTCCCAGCCAGATAAATTTGGTGGTTATAACATGGCACCTCCACATTTGGTACAAAACCCACTTAACAATGGTCCATTTCCTATCGGAGCTTTAACGAGGCCACCATCCGGAACATTTTCTCCTCCTGAATTCCCAAGTGTCGCTTCAGTTGATGCATATCGTCAACACCATGAAGTCACTGCAGTGGTAATGACTCAATTGCATGGCAATATTTTCTTAAAATAACTGAAACATGGTTCACAGCTTAACATAATCTCCATATAATGATGATTCTCCTTTTCTTTGTCCTGTTGCCTTCTGAACTATTGTTGACACGCTGTTCCAAACGCAATTTCACATATATTTCAGTAATTTGACCCGATTGTAGGAAGATAATATTTTTGTAGAATATACATAAATCTGTCATTTATGTGATGCATATGTCTCCAATTAATCACAGCAAATAATACAGGAAACCGATAGATGGAATATTTCTAAAATCCTATCTGGATATGCTAGCATTTTCATGTGCAAATACATTCTTTTTGAAATACTATGATGGCAATGAATGCCTTGTTTGTTTGGCAAGGTAACTCATGATATCTGCAGTTGGCCATAATTTAATGTGATATGTTGTTTTATGTACTATTCAGTAAAATTTACAGAACAAGGAGCTTCAAATCCTTGTGGGGCTTACAAATGCATGCTCTTTACTGCCACGACATCACCTGTTGATTTCTAGTTGAATTACCAATCTCTTATGTTTTGTTTTCATTTTTACTATAAAGCTTCGTCACATGTTATCCCGTTTCTTAAAAATATTCAGGGTGAGAATGTTCCTCCTCCATTTATGACATTTGAGGCTACTGGATTCCCCCCAGAGATCCTGAGCGAGGTATGCTTTCTCTTGAGTTGTATTTTAGTACCGGTGCTTGGATAATTATGTTGTTTGTTTCTTATATTTCCCCGTCTGTAACTTGTTAGCATGGGCCACAACAAAGATTCCTTAGAAGTCAAAACTAGAATTTTCGGTAGTAAACACATTGCATGTCATATGCTTTCATGCTGGATACCTTAATTTAACTAGTGCCGTCATCTGGGCAGTGTAGTGACATACTTGTTGCTATTTTCTGCTGACAAGTATCGGAAGAATTGATGTTCTTTCAGAATATAAAATGTGGCTGAGGTTTCCTGCTTCTTGTCTCTGCCTCTGAATCTACAAAGAGCCCCTTCTTCATGCCTTGAGCTGCTTAAGTAAGCAGCCATATTCATTTAGGGTAGCAATTAGCTTTTCTTTCTCATCATAGATAGTGTCTTTTTGCAGATGCATATGTGCTTATGTTTCTTCGTTTTGCCACTCAGGTTCATGCTGCTGGCTTCTTAAACCCCACCCCGATCCAGGCTCAAACATGGCCTGTTGCACTTCAAAGCAGGGACATAGTAGCTATTGCCAAGACAGGATCAGGGAAGACACTGGGGTACCTTATTCCTGCTTTTGTACATCTGAGGAGATGCCAAAACAATCCAATGTCGGGCCCTACAGTGTTGGTTTTGGCCCCTACTCGTGAGCTTGCTTCACAAATACAAGATGAAGCAATTAAGTTTGGTCGATCATCTAGAGTATCATGCACAGTAAGTTTGGATGTTTACTCTTCTAGAGTATCATGCACATGCTTTCATTTGTCTTGAAGATACACTGGATGACATCTGATCATAATCATGGGAATTACGTATAACTGTTGCCTTGTAGACTGCCCGTAGTGGGAGTAACTCAGCAGTAACATAAGGTCCAACTCATCAAATTTGCTTATGTGCAGTGATGTAATGAGGAGAGAGATGTTTTGAGTAACATAGCTAGTTACTCACACTGTGAGTAACATCACATGTACCAAGACAAGATGAGTCTACAAGCTAATAAATGAAGTGTTGCATGACACCACACATATGTTAGTCCCCACTATAGAGGTAGTAACATAGACTAGTNACATATGCATGTTACTAGTCTAAGTTACTCACCACTATGGGTAGTCGTAGGAATATGCATATAATTTTTAAATGTAATGTAGACAGTCGATTCTCAATAAAAGATGCTGTTAATGTAGAAACTGAGCCTTGTCTTGGAATGGCCTTCCATGAACCTGTATGCCTTGTCCTTTTTGCCTCTTAGGAAATGTGCTATATTTCCTGGGTTCTGTTGCTGTATTGCGTGTTGCGATCTTTAATATATGTTCATTTTCTTGTTTATTTTTCCAGTGCCTATATGGTGGAGCTCCAAAGGGACCTCAGCTCAGAGAACTTGAGCGTGGAGCAGATATTGTGGTAGCTACACCTGGACGACTCAATGATATTCTGGAAATGAGGAAGATTAGCCTCCATCAGATTTCATTACTTGTGCTTGATGAAGCTGACCGCATGCTTGACATGGGCTTTGAGCCACAAATACGGAAGATTGTGGACGAGATTCCTCGTAATAGACAAACTCTGATGTACACTGCCACTTGGCCAAAGGAGGTTACAAAAATAGCTGGGGATTTATTGAGAAATCCTGTCCAGATCAATATTGGTAGCATCGATGAACTTGTTGCCAACAAATCCATCACACAGGTATTCATATGGCCATGCTTTTGTTGGTTTGCCATACTGGATGTTTGATATATCATATTATTCGGTCATATTTATGGATCGTCTATTTCTAAGGTTCACCCCTTGTATATGGTGCAGTATGTAGAGATGGTTCCACCCATGGACAAGCAGCGTCGCTTGGAGCAGATTCTTAGAGCTGAAGAAAGGGGCTCAAAGATCATCATATTTTGCTCAACCAAGAAAATGTGTGATCAGCTTGCTCGTAGCATTGGTCGTAGTTTTGGTGCTGCAAGCATTCACGGCGACAAATCACAGGGTGAAAGGGATCATATTCTGGGTCAGTTTCGGACGGGTATTGTGCCAGTATTAGTGGCCACAGATGTTGCTGCTCGTGGACTTGACATCAAAGACATCAGGTGAGTTTCATGTTAAAATCTTTTGGTATTAAATATCGTTTCATGTCAAGCCTAGTGATGTTTGTTGATTGTTCTGCCATTTCTCAATGTTGTCGCATGTTTTGTTTAAAGAGTGGTGATCAATTATGACTTCCCAACTGGGATCGAAGATTATGTGCATCGCATAGGGCGTACAGGAAGGGCCGGGGCTACTGGAGTTGCATACACTTTCTTCTCTGAGCAAGATTGGAAATATGCTGCTGATTTGGTGAAAGTCTTGGATGGTACTGGTCAGCATGTACCTCCAGAGCTGCAACAGATGGCTGCACGGGGTGCGTCTGGTGCTCCAAGAAACCAGGCTGGTGGCATGAGCCGTTGGGATGGTCCTGGTGGTGGTAGTCGTTTTGAATCTGCTGTTGGCGGCCCTGGTGGTTATGGTGGAATTAGGGAGGGACCTGGAGGCTTTGGTAGTCGAGATGGCCCGGGCAGATTTGTTGATCGGGATGGCCCGGGCAGATTTGGTGACCGAGATGGCCCCGGCCGCTTTGGTGGTCGAGAGGCTCCCGATGGCTTTGGTGGTCGGGATGGCCCTGGTGGCTTCGATGGACGGATGGGCCCTGGTCCTGGTGGCTTTGGTGGACGGGAGGGGCCTGGTGGATTTGGTGGAAGGGAGGGGCCTGGTGGATTTGGTGGAAGGGATGGTCCTGGACCCAGTGGCTTCAGCGGGAGAGGGGGGCGTGGGTCTGATGGCTTTGGCAGGAGAGGTGGAGCAAGCCCTGGTAGATTTGGTGGTTACGGTGGCAGGGGTGATTCTCCTGGTTTTGGTGGTCGTGGTAGGGGTGATTCTTCTAGTTTTGGTGGACGAGGCAGGGGTGATTTCTCTGGTGGACGTGGTGGAAGAGGGCGTGGATTTGGAGGACGGGGACGATCTGACCGAGGCCCACACGATCGTTTTATCTCAGATGGACGTGGAAGGTATGATGGCCGTCGAGGATTTGACAAGGGTCGAGGCAGGAGCTACAGCCGTAGCCCAGATAGAAGCCGCTCGCGAGGCTATGATAGAAGAAGTGATAGCAGAAGCCTAAGTAGTAGGAGCAGAAGCCGTAGCAGAAGCTGGTCACGCAGCAGGAGCCGCAGCAGGAGTTGGTCACGGAGCCGCAGCCGTAGTCGCAGCAGGAGCAAAAGCCGTGATCAGGGTCCAGTAGAACGCAGGCCGCGGGTAAGATCTGGTTTTGATGTGCTGCCACCTGCAACTGAAGCTGGAGCTGCTGTAACTGGGCCACTTCCTGTACCACTAACTGGTTTAGTGTCTGATGTTGCTGCACCCAATCCTAGACAATCGCTGGCGGATGCATCTGATATGTCACCTATGTCACCTGGTGGCTTGGTCCAGGTCCAGGAGGGTGCACCGTTCATGGGTGGGAACGATGCCACCATTAGCAGCAGACAGGCTGACCAGCCTTCCCACGCGACTGATCTTGCAATACCACCGAGCTTTTCTGCAGCTGCAAATTTTCCAGGGCCGGCAGTTCAGCAGGATGCCCCATGATGTAACCTGGTAAGAATCTATACAATTTTGCATTTTCCGAGTTTGTTCTGCCCATTATGTACTCTTTTCATACCCAAAACAATTTAAGCTTATCGTTGCCAAGTTCTACCATCGGATGATCTTACTTTCCTAGATTTTGCTTAACTTTTAGATGGTGTGCTGAACATAATCCAACCAAGTAAAGGTTGAACGAACTGCAATGCCATATGCAAGTCACACTACTTTGTCATTTTACTTATGATACATGATGAAGCATAGGCGGTACTACCTCCGTCCGGGTTTATTAGGCCCCTTCGTATTTTGGGTCAGACTTTGACCATCTATAGACTACTAAAATATAAAGTATATGATATGGAACATTGTACGGTCGGATTTGTGTTTGAAAGAGCTTTTCAACAATATATTTTTTGTGACATGTAGTTTGCATTTTGTTAGTTAAATTTATAGGTCAAACTTTAGCCCAAAATAAAAGGGGGCCTAATAAACCCGGAAGGAGGGAGTAGTTTACATGACATTCGTCAAAGCTACTTCATCTATCTGTTCTTTCTACATGGAAGACAACAAGTTGGACAGAGAAAATTGTCCATTCATTTGAAATTTGAAACCCATAAATGGTGATTATGTGGGTATAGATTGTTGAAGTAGCTCAGGTACAGGGAAGTGCGTACTTGTGCTACTGCATCTGCACTGTAATGTTGAAATTCTTATGTTTTTTACTCCGCAAATCTTGTTCTGTACACTGTATAATATTAGTCGATTGTAGCAACGAGAAAGAGTAAGAGTTGGGCGTTTTCTGTTGAGTTGCTGTACCTTTTAAATTCTAGATAGCAAATATAATGTTCATGTACTAGGTTATGGTACAACAAAAGAAGTTGGGTGTGTTGTGTGCCCTTTCAATCTAGAATATCATGGTTCTTGTGGATGATGCTTGTATACAATTTCTTTACTGCATCAGGTGGTGCGCGGAGTCCGTGCCTATGGCGGGATAAGAGGCAGGGTGGCGCCCATGGTCGGTGATAACGGCCATGCTGAAAACACTGATATAATTACAAAGGTTGCCAATCTGTGGAACCAGCTGTATTCCTGTTTTCCAATACTTGCACTCATGCAGGTGCCTGATTATGCTGCACTCCTGTTCGATTGTCACACACACAACCTGTTGGTCGGATGTTTGTTTGCCTTGTCCAGCAGTGGTGATTTGTTCTATGATGTGTAAATTTTCCCCTAGAGGCAGCTGCATAATTGCTGTTACGTTTGGGTTGCTATTTACGTCTGTATTGAGCTGGTTTCTTGTGAACTTGCAACTGCTGCCTGTATGGTCTATAGCTCGCTTTGTACGCGTATAATATTTCATTCGACTTTTTACCTCTTATCAAAGAACACAGACGAACATATCTTCTTTTGTTCGTGTAAAACCGAGTTAAGTAACTATTCGATGAACCTGTGTGATTGTACGCTTTCACCGACACTGATAAAAACACCTGTTCAAAGAGAAAATGGTGATAATAAACATGGTTGAGCTGTATTACTACACCAACAATAAAGTCTTTAGTCCCAAATAAGTTGGGTAGCCTAGAGGTGAAATCATCATATTGGTGATACTCTGGTTCTTCAGATGACATTTTATGAACTCCTTCCATGTCAAGTTTGGTTTATCTTGTCCTCTTTTAACATGACCTAGTTTCTCTTCAATCGGTGCTATCCCAACCCTATCTCGTATATCATCATTTCAGAACCTAACTCTTGCACATGTCGTCTTTTAGTCGGTCAACACACGTCGCCATACAACATTGCGGGTCGAACTACTATCCTGTAGAACTTGCCTTTTAGTTTTTGTGGCACTCTTTTATCACAGAAAATGCCAGAAGCGTGACGCCACTTCATCCATCCGACTTTGATTTAATGGTTCACATCTTCATCGATATCCCCACCCTTCTACAATATTTTTGACCCCAAATATCGAAAGGTGTCCTTCT
>CBMN010036068.1:0-12911 GCA_000582825.1 Hordeum pubiflorum
CCCCCGGCATCGCCCCTGCTCGGGCGACTCGGACAGGGTTTCCTTCCTTCCTTCCCTCCCTTCATTGCCCTCGGGGGACGTTGCCGGCCTAAAGCCCGGATGCCGACAGCGGTGGCGGGGCCCTCCCTCTCTCCCGCACCATAGGGGTGGGGCGGAGCCCCGCGGTGTGAGGAGGCGCGTCAGATCTAGCCTTGGAGGCGCGGCGGGAGTCCTTACTATGGGCGGCGGTCGTCCCTACATCTGGCAGTGGCAGTGGTTCCGTTCGGCGGCGGCGACCGGATATGCGGTGACAGGCCATCTGACCTTGGATCGTTGGCGACGGCATGGAGGGCCTGGTGGATGGGTCGGCGTCATGTGTGGTCTGGCCTTCTGTCGGATCTAATCTAGCCGGTGAGGGCGGATCGCTGCGGGGCGACCCAGGTCGGTGGCGGCTTGTGCACATGATGCTAGATGGAGGTTCGTCGAGCGGATCCGGGTGAAAACCACGTTCTCAGCTAGTTGCCAAGACCGACAATGGCGGCACTCTTTTGTGTCGGTCCTTTCTTGAAGGCATCGCCATGGAGACGCTCCAGACCTCTATCCGCGACCTCGGGGGAAACCCTAGATCATCGGATCACGGCGACGCTCTTGTGTCGTCACCCCCTTGGGGGCGTCATTCTTGGAGGTGTGCATAAGCTCGAGGGACTAGTGGAGCGGCGATTCCTCTGACCCATCGACGACATGGTGTTGCACGGTCTCGACGACGGATGCGTGATGATGGATGTGCGTAGGGTGATGGTGTTGTCTGGCGTCGTGATGGTGTCGACGGGGGGCCTGCCAAGGTGGATGCATCAGTACCTTCTCTGAAAATGGATCGGTGAAAGATGGTGGTGATGGCCCTTACATGTACATGTACATCAACGCCGCCGGAGGTCGTCGTGGGAGAGGAGGGAGGGAGAACTTGAGCTCTAATACCAAGAAGAATAATGAGCAGAGAGCGCAATCCTTGTTTCAGTTACAATACATGTACATATACACGCGAGAGTCCCCTACATGCAGGGCAAGATCAGCTAGAGATGCGATGGATGAGGATGTGCCGTGAAGACTAGCACTAGGAAGGTACAGACTGCCATTACAATGTACATAGCGTGAAAGTACAGTTCAACAGCTGATTCCAGAGTCCAGACGAGGACGCAACCGCGAAGGCCCTCGAAGATCAACACAAGGCCATTGCGCACGACCAGCTCTGTTTACAGAAGGAGCGTATTCGCCTTGCGGCCACCAGACAGGACCGGTGCATAACCGCCATAGAGCTCAATCGGAGTTAGTGGCCTAACGGCGTGGCCGCTGAGGCCAAGATTCCGGCCGAGGCAGTTGCGCTCCTTCTACAAGCGGAGAGGGCCTTGCATTGAGCTTCCCAGAAATAACATTTTCTACCTGTCACAAAAGTAAAAAAATTAACGCACATTCAATAAACAGTACATGCAAAGGGCTCCAAATTAAAAAAAGTACTATCGCTGGAAAGAGGACATTTTTTTATGAATTTAGGAAAAGTAATAAAATGAATTGCAATTGTAGTTGTTTAAATAGGATTTTTGGAATTTTCTTGGATTGGAGAAAAAGAGAAATGGTATTGTTCATTTGGGCCAGAACGGGCTTGCCTGATTAAATAGTATCGCACCAAAGTGGCACACGTGGATTTAACCCAATGAGGCCCGGTTGGTGGCAGGAGGAGAAATGGGAGAGGATGACAGCTGGGGGATGGGAGGTTCGGGACCTCTCAACGAAGAAGTTCAGGAGATCTTACCGGCGACGATACATGGCACAACTTCGTGATCTGAGGACAGGGCACTGATAGCTTCATGAGGTTGGTGCGCTTCCAGAGCTGGTGGAGGCAGTCACCTTGATCTGCTTCGGCTTCTTCTTGCTCCAATGCCCAACATTCAGTAGGTCAGCAACAACCTTCTGAAGATCCTTTTTCTCTTCTGCAAGTTTGTCCCTATCCACCTGGATCTCATGCATGGTCTTCCTTGTGTTCTGAATGATATCTGCCCGAGTCTTCAGAATACACTTTTGCTCCTTTGCAAGCCTAAGCTTCTCCATCTTGAGCATCCTTCTCAAGATCTTTTTTCTCCTTCTTCTTCATCTCGACTCTGGTAGTCCACCTTGTCAACACCATCCTGCCAATCAAACATCTTTCTTACATCACCCACCATTTTTTGGTACTCATTACACACATGATCATAATGCTTCTTCATCTTGGCTAATGTTTTGTCATAGGCCACTTTATCTGTCATCCTGCCATAGTTTTGCTCATGCAACACGTCCCATAACTTGTTCAAGCAGTTTTGTAGTATGATAGGCCAAGGAGACTCAACCCAATGCATTACTCCACATTTTACACCCACCTGCCAAAGTTTACTAAATTTAGGGCATGTTGACATTGGATTTTGTTTTTTGCAATTTGTGATCACTAGCAAATGTGCAATGTGTACTGCATATGAAATGCTATGTCACTACTAATTAACATTAATGCTCAGTGAGCAAATGGGCAATTTGGACTGAGTATGAAATGCTTTATCACTACAAAATTACGCAATGTACACCTAATTCACCGAGTATGAAATGCTTTGTCACCTTAATGATCAGTGATCGATGATCAGTGATCATTGAACAAAAAATATGCAATTGACATCTATCTAACCACAACTAAATTACAGTGTGAATTACCAACTTAATGATTAGTGAGAAAATGTGTTCTCAAGTGATCCAATGTGCTGTCAACTAACTTAGAGTGTGAATTAGCAACTAAATTTGTGCTACTCTACTCTACTCTACTCTCCGATTAACAGATTGCACATTCTATATCCTATCACATTTGGGCACAGCAACATAAACTATTCACTTTCACAAGGCAGCCAAGGAACCTTCTTCCAGTATGTGTTCCTTCAAAAGCAACAAAATTCTCGGGCCTAAGCTTGTGAGAAGCATCCACTTGGACACATCATCTAGTGCAGATCCATAGTACATGGCCTCGGGAATGGTCTTCAGGGTCTCCTACATGCATGACCCCTTAGATCAGCGTAATAGCGAATTGGTGTAGAAAAACTCAAAACAAAATAAATCCCCAAATGCAAGAACCATAACCCTAACCCTAACTAAACAGAGGAGAGGGGGAACTTACAAAGCATTCAGTTTCCATGAATCGCCCATGCTAATGTCGTAGTCACTGGTCTCTTCACCATCCCTCCATGACGACATGGTCACTGACGACGAGTATGGTGCCGGCGGCTTAGTAGAGGAGAGTGAGCTCGGGCAAAAAGTGAGTGAGGGAGAGAGTGAGCGAGAGGAGAGTGAGTGAGTGAGGACAAAGAGTGAGCTCGTTTTGACCCGAGATTGACCCGGTCGCAACGCACACCGCCAAAGGGGAGCGCGGGTTGTTTCCGGAAAAAGAGAGATGGTTATCCGCAAATGCACGGTGCCACGCAATGGTACCAGGGTCCTATACGATCAAGGGGACCATAGAGTGTTACATATTCACATGTATAATGATCGTATTGTAATGTTTTTCGAGTTATTGGACCAAATCGTAGTGCATCAGAAAATTCAAGGAGGAAACATGTAATTTTCTCGACTATATCCGATATGGCCGGCCGCCAATTGTGTCGTTCGTGTAGCAGCGTTCTATCAAACAAAAGTTAAAAAAGCCTAGGCGACACGAGATCCATCCAGTCCCCTAAAAAACGAATGGGAAACGCTTATCCCCGGTCGACCGGCTAAGCGTTGGGCCGGTCGCCTCGCTAGCGCGCATCCTTCGCAAGAAACTGCTGGCCACTTGCCCTAGCGGGGCCCACCTTATCTCTGATGTCCCTTATCTTCTTTCTCAGATTGGCTGCTATTTTTTTTTCTGCTCCCACCAGCCAGCCATGACCGTCGCCTCCCCCTTCTACCAGCCATGGCGTTCTCTCCCTCGCCGCCGTCAAGCTCATGGCTGCGCTCTCTCAACCCCCCTGCTACAATGGCGGCACCCTACGGCGGTGTTGCAACCAGCATTAGCCAGAGCTGGAGCCGACATCTATAGGTGTTGCAACCGGCACCGTATGATGCTGGAGCGAGGTGTATTGGTACGGCAACTTGTCAAGGATGCTTCAACCGGCTTGGAAAAATACTTCAACCGATGTAGAAAAAAGCTTCATCCATGGCAAAAAGCTACAAACCGGCGTAAAGGAAAAGCTTCAAACATGAAAAAAAAAAGCTTCAACCAACGTCGAGAAAAGCTTCAATCCATGTGAAAAAAGCTTCGATCAGAATAGGAAAAAGCTTCAACCATAGCAAAAAAAAGCTTCATCCGGCGTCGGAAAAAGTTTCAACCGGTGTGAAAAAAAGCTTCCACCATGAATCTTCAAAACCCGGCGCCGTCTACTAACGATGGTATGAGCGGCGACGCCGGGAGCTACGGTCGGCGGCATGTTGGTGCTGCAACGGGCGTTTTACGACGGCGGAGGCATCAAGCGTTCTACAAAGACGGACGTTGCTACGAGGGCGACGACTGGATGTTGCGACGGCGTCCTGCTGGAACCGGTGGGGAAGCAAGCAACGGCAAACTGGCGGTGCTTCAAGGTGGGGGCGCCCTCGTATCCCTCGCGAGCGAGGTAGCTGCAGAGACGTTAATGGCAGACGAGGTCTTTTTTCTCTGTTTCGTTGACAAAGCAAGAGGAAGACGACGATCCCTTTTTTATGGCAATCGTACGGTACGAATAGTTTCAATCGTGTGGCTGCCACGGGACCGGCCGAAAGTTTCGGCCGGCGCCCCGGCGCATAGTACTCGCCAAAACGAATTTGCAAGCGGGACACACGCCCGGTCCACGGCGAGAGCCAAAAGAGGCCTGGGGCATTGCATGCACGAAATGAACACATGAGAGTATGAGCTGACCCTACACTAGGTAGCATGCATGTAACACAATATTTTTTTTCTATTTAATTTAACCAGGGAGCACACGACACTGAGACCGAACGACTCCACTGGATCTGCATCTACACCGAGAAAACGGATCTCCCTCGTGCATCAATTGTACTCACTCTGTAAAAATATATAAAAACATTTAGATAATTAAATTAATAGTGATCTAAACACTTAAATATATTTTTACGGAGTACATATCAAACTCCTGCAACAAGCAGCTCTCCTCGCATATACACCGAGTTGCCGACCTACACCTACACCAAGGGGTAAAGGGGGTAAATAGGCGGGGTAATCGGCGGGAGGTGAAAAAATTACTCCTACCGACTTTTTAGGGATGTGCGCGAACTCGCGCCATATCTTTGCTCGCAAAAGCTCGGCTCCATGCCCCTACTCCTTGCACAAGATAAGCCTGGCTCAAGGTTGTGCGGTGTTTTAAGATTCGTGCAGACCAAGATTTCGATATATGCCAGCTCACCAAACGGGGCAATTTGGTCCCCCACAGCCTACAATGGGGATGCGCCAAACATGTCTAAGATGGGAGCTCCTATTTGATGCTTTGTGCAGCAATTTGCCGAGCAAATGAACATCCCCCCCCCCTCGACTGGGCTGACCCATGTAGGACCAGTAGCGAACCGAGTACGGTAGCGACATGTTTTCATACTATATATTTTTGTTTACAAAATCAATCATGGAAAAGTTATTTTTAAAAGTGTGAACACATTTCGAAATTTTGAGAACATTTTATGAAACAAAGTGATCATTTTACTAAAATACATTGTGATTCTTTTAAAAAACATGAACACATTTTCAAAATGTTTTTGAATAACTTCTGAAGAACGCAAAGATATCTTGTAAAACAAATTCTGAAAATATGAATTCCGAAAAAAAAAGATTTTAAAAAACACAAACATTGTTTGAAAATTCCGAAGAACTTTTCAAAATACAAATAATTTTTTATCTTTATTTTTTTAGAAAACTTACATTTTTTAAAGTGTAAATATTTTTTGGAAATATGTTTTTCTAATTCTAATTATATTTTGAAAATTTGAAGAAGTTTGAAAACCGAAATATTTTTAAAATTCCAAAAAGTATTTGAATAGTTTGCATTTTTTTTTAAACAGGAATATTTTTGTAATTTTCTAATTAAAAATAAAAAATCAAACCTATATAAAGATAACAACAGGAAAAGTGTAAATGAGAGAAGACAGAACCAGAACCTTCTAGAATATCTGAAATCGGATGCCTGTAGACAACATGATGCCTCTTGATTAGCCCAGCCCATTTACCCTCTTTCACTCGCTCGGTTTGTGCCATTGTTGGTAACTCGGCGCAAGGAGCGGGAAATACGGATTGCCATCCCAGATGACTCATAATGACACGCACCAGCCCGGGCGCGGCTATAGCTTGGAAGAACGGATAGCCTACACAGCTTCCGTATATGGGTCAAGCGGCCCATCACATCAGGGAGTCGCATCACTCTCCTCACTGCCACGGGCAAAATCACATGTACATGTTTTTTTTTCTCTTTCATTTTCTATTTTATTTTTATATATATTCTAAAACTATAAAAACATATATCCAAACAAAATGTCCACCGCAAATTTGAAAAAGTCAAAAAAAACAATGTAAAGATGTAAGTGTAATTGTAGTTTTTTTATAGCACTAAAACATGGTCATAACATTTAAAAAATCTTCACGTGATTCAAAAACTGTATGTGATATTTTTGAAAAATGTTGTACAATTTTTTTGTGTAATTTTAAAACTATATTTTCTTAACTATAAAAATATGTTTCCGATGTATTTTATATAAGGTGTATTTGTTTTTTCAAAAGTCAAACGAGGCCATGTTTGACCGAGTTTTTAGAAAAAATATATCAATACCCACAATGCAAAATTTATATCATTTGATCCGTCATGAAAGGTAGTTTCATATTTTGTCTATTTGGTATTGTAGATGTCGCTAGTTTATTTTATAATCTTGGTCAAACATTTAAATGATTGACTTGCACGGAAAACAATACACCTTATATTCTGGAACGAAGGGAGTATAAGACAATGTTATTGTGTATGAAAAAAAGGCATCAAATCATGTATTTGAAAAAGTATTAATCATGTATTTAAAAAATATTGTACGTGTAGAAAACAATGTTTCAGATGTGAATAAAAAAAAATACTCCCTCTGTAGTGTCAAAAAACATCTTACATTATGGGACCGAGGGAGCAAGTACTTGGAAACATGTATAAAAATAATGTTTCCGATGTATAAAAAAAAATGTGTGCTGTCGATATGCTATGGATTGGTGGAGGTCTGGCGGGGTCCCTTGGATGCATAGGAGCCATCAATGCCGGACGGCGATCCTGTTCCCAGATACAGGAAGCGAAGGTGGCGAGAGCGACCGATGGAAGGAGGAACCGAAGCAAGTGTGATGCGGACGCGGTGCTGCTCACCTCAGTCCGTGGTGTCCACACACGCAGAAGCCGGAGCCGAAGCCATAGCCGCGTGAATGGATTGATGATGATCAACCTTTACGTTGCCGGGACAACACTAGTGCAGCAGTAGCAGTCAGCAAAGCAAGTCACTGTCCCCTGCCTGCTTATCACCATCTCGCTTCGTTTGCTCAGAGACTCAGCCTGTAGGTGGGATAACCTGCAGGTGTCCAACATCCTGCCACATTTGTCCACCAGTTCAACAAACATCCTAAAACTACAGTACTGCAAAATTTGAAAAGTATAACTTTTTGTACATCAAGTGTTTGACTATCCCAGTTTACACTCACTATTACATACAAATTTAGTTTACTAAATGCTAGGCCAAACCGGAGTTGCAAGTCACCTACAGGATACTTGAGCTCATGGCTGTCGATAAACTCACTGGCTGAAACGTTCCATGTCACCAACAGGAAAGCAAATTTGCACAGCAGGCAACAGCTAGTTGATAAGAAAAGAACAGTAATGCATAACAACAAGTTACAGCCACGACAAGATTTTTGCTCGTGTAACACTAGGCATACTGAAGATCAGGTCCTGAAACAAGTAATCAACGGATCCTGATACAAGCTATTAGAGAGTTGTTGGCTGCAACAAGTAAATGAACAAATCCTCAAACAAGTAATCGTCGAACTGAAAGGCATTATCAAGATTCAGCATTTGGTTTGAATGATTCTTTGATGAGCATGTAGCATACTGACAAACAATTACAGCTAACTGAAATACCTCAACGTGCTTAAGGAAATCGACAGCGTGCGTCTTAAAATTGTATAAGGTTTTGCACTGACATAAAAGAGAAGATGCACACATGCAAATACTCTTTCTTAAAATGCTAACTTTAAATTGTTGAACTACTGCCAGTAAAAAAATATGCAAAAGGCTCAAGTATTCCAGGCATATATTCTGAATTTAGACTTTCGCCTTAGGCGCTGGCTTCTCGCCAAGCAGGTGCCTCATTCTTCTGTACATGTCCAGTGCTTTGAGGAGCTCAAGGTATCCTCAAGACATATAGTGAGTTGAAACCATTCATTGCCTCATAATCCAAATTACTGACAAAAGAACTCTAGTAAAAAAGAAGAGGAAATCACACTGCTATTGCTGTCAGGTGTCGGTTTCTATGGGTGCCTCATTTTTCTCGCCAAACACTGACTGACACAGTAAACTTAATGCAGCTAAAAAGAAATCTGCAAGTAATCCAATCTAACAACAGAAATCTGCAACTACTCCAATCTTAAGAACAAGAGCAACCAGATGAACCTAACACATTAAGCTTCAACAAAGAAGCTCAAATCACAAAGCATCAACTAGACGAGGATGAAAACACCAAGCGGAACTTCTCCTCTCCTCGATGATCTCTACCTTTGACATCCCTGATGAAGGTTGTCATGTTCATCATGTGAGCCACCCTTGCCTGCGAAACATCAATGGACGCTTCGGCAGAGGCCTGATGTGCACGCAGCACAACTTCCTCCATGATGGCAGCAAGCAGGGCATCCTTCGAGTCTCTGATTGCCGAGGCATGTAGCCCCCAATACCTGCACCTAGCTACATCTCCTCCTCTCATCACTCCATCTCCTATGTGCCTTCCTCCTTCCTCTGCACCACACGAACATCCATCATCTGACCGCACAGAATCGTGGGTACAATTCCAACTGGTACTCTCCAGCTTCGTGTTCAAGGTCGGTGACAGAAGATGACCCTGGACTCCTCACCACCGGCCATCTTCCTCCCAGGCAGCCACACGCAGCAGGTAACCTTCCTCCTAAAACAACCGCACGCAACAGCAAATTTTCCTTTCTCCCCCGGTAAACAAATGCACGCAGCAGCAACAACTCCCAGAAGCAACACACCTCCAGGACCACAAAACATACCAGACAATTTGGTCGTGATCTAGATTCCTAGGTAGCTTCTAGCAGCTCTCCTTTCTCCAATCAGCGGCAGCAGAAGCAAATGAGCAGCAGCATAGCACTGCACTCCACCACCAGTTGCAACAAGAAGCACCAAGAAAAAACCCCTCTTCTTCTTCAACCAGCAACACAACAGCAGATCCAACATACAGCAAATCACCCTCAGTGTATCCCAAAAATGCACTATTGAAGTAACGGTTCTTAATCCCTCTCGAGACATCAAAACGAAGGGCAAGTGCAACAAATATACCTGGAATCATAATGATAAATATAGATTATATGTTAAGAGAATGCTTGTGGAACATGGGAGCTTTCCATGTTTTCCAATACTGAATTGATCAGAGAACTACTTTGAAAAAGGCTCTTCTATTCCCGTTATACTAAACAGCTAACACAGAAGACAGCAGAAATGACTAGTGCTGTAATGCATCATTACAACAAAATATTTTCACCAAACCAAGCTCATCCATGGGAAATGAGGATGCATCTTTTGTCAGGCATCAATATAAAACTTTTGATTCAATTTTCCTATGATCTATAGAAGCGAGCATTCATCATAGTTCCAAGCTAATTTTTTATGTCTCTTACGGACAGCTAGAACTCAGATTGGAAAATAAATTTTGTGTGCAACTGGGAGTTCTCAAAATCATAACTACTTTCTTGAGCTACTGGATACCTACAATCCCGAGATCTGGACTGGAGCATATATTGGTTTTATTAGTAAATGGCCCAAGAGTCCATGTAATGAGATAGCAAAAATAACCATAGAATCTCCCACCCAAACCTAGTACGTCAACAATATCTGACTACATTAAATACACAAGCAATTACAGGTTTCTTTTCGAAGCTAAGTGCCCTTATATCAAAGCAATCCAATTGTAATGGCAGCTAGACTAGCAGCTCGCCATAGATCATTAGTCAGATCAGAGTTTTGGCGGTAATATTAAATCAAAAATCAGAAAAGAAATCCAGTATCACTGCAACTATCACTAGAATATGAGAGCAAACTAGCCAAGGCTTTTATTACTAACCAGGTATAACGATATCACCAAGACCAAGCATAGAGAACGGGCGTGCAGCATCCGCAGTGGGAAATAGAAGCTACACAAGGAGAGGAACAGATGGATAAATTAAAATACTCGGGATGGAACAAAATGCCGTTCACAATGTGAATTCACTCAAACAAAACACTAACCTTTATTGGAGCATCAAATGATTTAGCAACACTGACCATAACTGGAGTGAAGAAAACCCAGAAAATGTCATACACAAAAAGTCCAGCCTGAAATTATGAAAGGAATTGAGCAACCATTCACAAAACAATATTAAGAAATAATGAAAGGAAGGGCTCAGGGACGATATGTGAAACTACAGCAGAGACTGACTAGGACTATCATTTTTATAAGCCATGCACCAACAAGAATTTCAAAAGCTGTAGAGCTATCAGTAAAGTAGTAAACAAGTCGTACTTCTAAATTATCCAATTAATGAGATAGTAGGATCACAGTTCAACCCTAATTGCCAGAGGATGATTACAATACAGACTATGTGGTGAAAAAGGCAATCATGAACTTGCCAACATGATACCACCAAGAACCAATTTGCTGAAGTACTGAGTAAAAACAGAGAATGATCATTTATAATACAATTACAGTAAAAGGAGTCCACGATTGATACTGGAGTCTGTATTATTACAAATAAATCATTAAAACAAGTGCAAGCAGCAGCCTCCTTCTCCTCAAAGAGCAACATCATAACTTCTTCTCTCCCCTGCAGCAGCAACAGCCTCCACCTCAAACAGCAGCAGCAACAACTTGCCTCCTTCCTCTTCCTCGGTCACGCACACAACAATGCCAACAGCTCAAATCCAGCAACGCAGCGCCCAGCCGCCTCCTTACTCCTCCGCAGCCGCTTACTCGGACACCTCTCCCCCTCACACTCCTCGGCAAACTTGATCCATGAGTATTTCTGGCCAGTGGTCACAGCTGACAAGTTGCATCACGCAGACTAGAATTTGCCTGGATTGAGAAACCAAATCTTTATGAGAAGAGCATTACATTAACATCGTGCTCACATCACTTAAATACAATATCATATTAAACAGCTTTTTGCTGCATAATCCAATTTCTTCAGCTCTTCCGCAAATGTTCTCGTTCATCATGCATGGGGATAGCCTCATGCCATCATCACTGCTGTAATCACCTAAGCAATTATGTAGACCACCCATTGAGAATTTGGGAATATTCGTATTCCTGGGATGATTAAAACAGTTTAGCAACTTAAGCAATGCTTCTTGAGAGCCCATAAACGATAGATCGACATGTCTCACTGTTTGGAACAAAACCCAGTTCCAACATCCTGTTCTGCAATTCCAATGACTCTGTGGTGCTCCTGGTCATACAGTAAGCTCTTATCAGAGTGTTATAGCTCTTATTGCAGCGGACCTGCAAATCAAGAACAAAAGCCTTCAGGATCAATTCTGCTTTATTAAGAGAACTTTCCTTGCAAAACCCACGAACCAAAGCAGCACAAATAGCCTCATTCGGCTGGAGACCTGACTCAATCATCTCTTCCATAACCGATTTGCCATTGAAACTCCTCCCCAACCTGCAAAGGCAGGTTACAAGCATATGGTAAGTATCAAAATCTGGTTTCACTCCTCCAGAGCTCATCTCAACCTTTATATCTAAAGCCTCGTCCACACTGCTGCACTGACAGAAGCAATCTACTACCATATTATACATCTCCAAGCTAGGACTGTGCCCATCCTCTATCATCCACTGGAACAAACCCCTGGCAGCATGAGGGCGCATATCCTCACACAATGCACGAATCAAGCAATTGTAACTCTCCAAAGGGATGGTGACACCATATTTCCTTAAAGGTGACACCATATTCAAGCAAGTGAGCAGTTTCCCAATTTTGACATGACTCTCAATCACACTCTTGAGAGCGAATCCTTCAGACGAGAGCCCATTTCCCACCATCTCCATTAGCAGCAGCCTTGCCTCCTTCACTCTCCACTCACTACAGTACCCTGCGATAAGAACACTATAAGCGACAGCATCGGGGCTCACCCCACTGTGCACCATCCTGTCAAACATGCATCTAGCGTCGCTCAATCTCCCGGCTTTGCACAGCCCGTCCATCAGGACAGTATGTGACACTAAGTCTGGTTCAACACCCCTGGGCGGCATAACATCGAACAGGTGCAGAGCGTCCTGCAGCCTCCCCCTGCGGCAATACCCAACAAGAAGGGTGTTGTAAGTCACCACATCTGGCTCGAAACCTTGCTCCTCCAGCTCCTCTAAGAAGCCCTGCGCGCGCTCGGCGTCTTCACCTCGGCAGAGCGCGGCGACGAGGATGTTGAACGTGTGCGCGTTGGGGCGCACCCCAGCACGCGACATGGCGGCCCGTGCGGCCCAGAGATCATCGAAACGCTCCGCGCGAGAGAGCGCGGCGAGGAGAGCGTTGAAGGCGACGGTGTCGGGAGGGAAGCCGGAAGCGGCCGCGCGCAGGGCGGCATGGAATGCGTGGCGAAGGCGGGCGCGGCGGAGGAGCGCCTTGACGAGGA
>CBMN010036073.1:69-25709 GCA_000582825.1 Hordeum pubiflorum
GCTAGTGCATGAAGCTTAACATGCGGTAGTACTAACGTGACTAGCCAGAGAGGTTACAAAACCTAAAAAATCAAGCGGTAGTAGCAGTGGTACTGACCAGCGGAAGTAACACACATGTGACACTACCATGAGTACGAGTGGTACTACCGCCATCTGCCGACGAAGGAAACAAAACCTACAATACAAGCGGTAGTACTAACGGTACAAACCAGTGGAAGTACCGCATAAGCGGTACTACCGTGGGTACCGGCGGTACTACCGCCATTTGCTGATAGAGTTTACACTTTACAGAACCTAAAACTCCAAGCAGTAGTACTAGCGGTACTGGCCACCGGAAGTACCGCACATGCGGTACTACCACTTGGCCTCTGACTAATAGGCCAATGCAGTAAAAGAAAAGGCTCCAAAGCGATGGGAAAGATATGTGGGCGCATATGGTATGCGTACGTATTGATTCCATCCAACCCTTTCAATGCGGACCCCCTCTTAATAGTATGATTTTCCTATGACTCAAAAGGAAACGCCGGAAATCCATCTTTGCTCTTTCTTCCTCTAGGGGGGGGGGCGTCTTGTGCTATATATAATAATCTCTGAAATGCTCAAAGCACACGGTTAGTCCACAAAGCGCATTGTCATCAACACTAAAACCAAATAGAGCGAGATATGCCCTAACACTAGCGTTGGTTTCAACTTAGTTTATATGGTGGCAACGAATACTGCTGATGCAGGGGGAAACATTGTGGTCTTTTAAGAAATCTGAAAGGTTCTAGTCACAAATTATATGAGAGCATCGTCTTCTAAAACCTCTAAACATAAGTGTGATCACATGTGGAAGAAGCAATCACATGGAGTAACAAATATAAATGTTGATGCTTCCTTTTCTGCTGAAACTCTTTCAGGTGCTACTGGAGCGGTGACACGGAGTGAATATGTGAATTTTTTGCAACAACAACGTGCCTCTTACCCCATGTGACTAGTGTAGACTCAACTAAAACCATAGCTAATCGGATTGGCCCTTCAAATGTTAACTGCAATAAAGTGGCATTGGAGTTTGATAGCTCATTTGCCGTTGACATATTGCGAAATGATGAAGAGCATTTCAGATCCGAGGTTACCATTATCATGAAATGCAAGCAGGTAGCAAGTGAATTTGGTCAAATTGTTTATCAACACTGTTTCTAGAAAGCTAATGAGGTAAAAAATTCTTTAGCTATGGTTGCTTTTAATATTAGATCTTTTATGTTTTGGACTACAGTATTTCTTTATTTTATCTTTGCTTGTAAACATCCTCTCGATCATTTGACGAATAAAATCTTACGAGAACGCTAGCAATATGAAGGCATGACAACTCGAATGCTTTTCGTAAAAATTTATGTTGGCGTGAGGATGACAAATTTAGTTTGCGAACACGACGTTCGCAAAATAATGAATTGAGCCGGATTTGCTATGCTCGCCAATTAAATTTATCACCCTGGGTAAACATAATTTATCAAAAAAATAGTATTTGATTTGCCGTGCCTAAAAATTTGATGTTCCTTGAATATGTCAGGGAAACAGATGAATACTAGCACACTGAAATCTCTCGATCTCACCCATCTTTCTACCCCTCCCCCTCTCACGAGCTGCACGCTGCCTCGCTCCGACCGACCGCCACGCCCTCACATCCCCATCTCCATCTCTCTCCGCGTTGCTCTGCCTCTGCCACCGCTTCACCCGCGCGCGGTCGGGCTCCTAGCTAGCTGCTGCCTCTCCTCCCCTTGATGTGGCGCCGGGCGTCGAGCTGCTGCTGCTGCTGCTGCTCGCGCTCCAGAGGCGCCGGAGGCGAGCTCGCCGGACGCCTGGCGGCCTAGCCTCCTCGCGCTCCTACAAGAGGGAGATCCGGACTTTTTGGTAAGCTCTGTCCCCGGCCATGTCCTAATTCCCGATCAATCCGCCTGATCCCGCCCGATTCCGTTCCCTGCACGCGTGCTCGCGCTAGATTAGTGGTCACCGGAAGCTCGCTCCGTCGCTGCTCCTGAGTTCTTACTGTAGACTAGTGTCCATGGTCGTTTGTCGGGCTGCGACGCCATTTGCGGTTCCATCTCCCTCTCCCTGGGTGGTTGGGCCTCCGCTTTTGACAGAGAAAAGCTTCGCGGCAAGCGTGGACTAAAATGCGGGCAAGCATGGTGTTTAACCGCAGGCTTAGCTGGCGGCTTTCTGCGTGCGTCTATCTCGTTTGGACGGATCGTTGCGTGCCGACTGGCTCAGCCCGCCGTGCCAAGCAGGTCACGAGTAGTTACAAGATGGTGATCTCAGCATGATGTAATGCGGTGAAGATTTCTCTTAGTAAGAGTTGGTAGAGATGGCAAAACATGCTTTATATAGGTTTAAATTTATGTGATTTTGTGCTGGACTGCATTCAAGTAACTCACCCGGTCAATGCTGGTACCCATGGGTTTTCAATGCATATGGAATATCCATTACTTAGGCTTTTATTACTGTATGCATATATGTATATATATATATTCCCCTCTAGATGTGAACAAGGTCGTAGTTGGTTCTTTTTGTTGTGAAATTAAAAAAGGAAAAGGTGGTACGAGAACCTTATTTACAAATTGTCGAATGCAGTCGGTCCTTCTAGAATATATGTATTTTCTAACATAGTAACATGTTTGTACACCAACTTCCGAATACTTCCGTGAAGAGGAAAATATTGAATACACCAGATCCTTCTAGTTTCTAGCTATATCCAGTGAAGTGCTCAATACGTGTATATGACATGCTTATCGACTAACTTGCAAATATTTCCTCTTTTTTCTTTTTCTTAATTGGTATATATTCTTTGGAGCAACTTGTGAATACTTTCTGAAAGTAGAATTTGTTGTATACATGTGATGCATCTATGTTCTGCACGGTTCTGGTACAACATGCTTGTGATACACTTCTCTACCAATTTCGATCACCTTCTAAAAATATCTAATCTTCTATTTAAGCGTTTGGTGGGGCCGTGTGACCCCACGTGACCCAAAGTGGATCCACTCTGACGGAAATGGAGTCGGCAAGCTCGTTCTATGCGGGTGAAGGTCTTCACATTGATCCCAGCTGGCTCATCGACCCAAAGCTTCTCTTTGTTGGGCCACGGATCGGTGAGGGTGGACATGCAAAGGTCTATGAGGGGAAGTAAGGCTCGTCTGTTTGCACTATGATCTACAGTTTGCTGATTTGTATGAGTTATTTGCTTATAATTATCTCTCGATTGATAATTCATAATGATGGGGTTTGTAGGTACAAGAACCAAAATGTTGCCATCAAGATTGTGCACAAAGGGGACACCCCTGAAGAGGTCGTCAAGAGGCAGGGTAGGTTCTTGAGAGAGGTGACCATGCTGTCAAGGGTGCAGCACAAGAACCTTGTCAAGGTTCGCTTCTTTGCTGACTACTATCATTCTTTCCATTGGCTGGAAGTGTTGGTTCCTTTTGGGTATTGAAAACGATATCTGCCTGTTGTTCAGTTTATTGGAGCTTGCCTAGAGCCTGTCATGGTGGTGGTGACCGAGCTATTAGTGGGGGGCTCTTTGCGGAAGTATTTGGTCAGCTTACGGCCTAGGAACCTGGAGCCTCGTGTAGCAGTTGGATTTGCATTGGACATTGCCCGAGCCATGGAATGTTTGCATGCACATGGAATCATTCATCGTGATCTTAAACCTGGTAAGATTTTTCATTTGCAGCCTGGTTATCTCATTCGGTCCGTTTCATTATTTGAATACTAGGTGAATTTCTGCAAAAGGGATTAATACCTTTCCTTCTGTCCATATATACCCTGAGTGGGACTGTTGTACTCCCTCCATTCCTAAATATAAGTCTTTTTAGAGATTACACTACGAACTTCATACGGATGTATATAGACATACTTTAGAGTGTGGATTCACTTATTTTGCTCCGTATGTAGTCCGTAGTAGAATCTCTAAAAGGACTTATATTTAGGAACGGAGTGAGTAGGATTTTTGTGTGTAAGTGTGCGCGCGCGTTCCGGTTTTTGTGTGTATGTGTGTGCGTGCGCATTCCCTTTTTTTTTTGTGTGTGTGTGTGGGTGGGGTGGGGGGGTCTGGGTATTTCCCCCTCTTCCCCTGCGAAGTCGATTTATGCAGTACGGTGCACGCGTCGCTCTAATGTTTATAATATTGCTGTTAAGTCTCATATTATGTAAGCAATGTGTACACGCATGGGTACATTTGATGCGTCGTACTGTTACTTTTACTGTTGGCATAGCAATGTATTGCATTTCTTTCAAGTTTGTGCTAAATCCTGCCATCAGAACCAAGTTAAGGGGATGTTAGGAAGTTAATTAAACAAGTGACCAGTGGCGCACGACTTTCTTGTTCCCGTTAGCCCATGCTCTGTTGTGTTGGCAATCTCTGTTGTCACGAGCTAGTCTTACTATGGGACCGTGCACCTGGAAATTTTGCACAAGCATCACCAGTTGTGTGTGCAAGGAACACAATCGTGGGGAGGCATGTATGCACTTCTGGGTTTATGGTCACAAATTAAGCATAAATGTCCATATATATTGAGATGTTGAAGTATTTAGCCTCAATGTACAGTGCAACAAGTAGCAAGAATAATTACCCAAGTGGCCTGATCTCATTCTATGAATAGTGAAATTTAATTGATCAATGCGCAAAGTGCACAACTTATAAATGTGTAGACTTATGTAATTTATTCTGTAATACTGTATGTGTTCTGATTCCACCTCTTTATATTATGATCTTTATGCACATGCATTGGCTGATCGAATATCTTATACTTTATCATCATAGAAACTAAGATATCACACACATAGTAAATAGCGTGTGACTTACAGCTATAACCAGGAAACAATGCCTTAGCATTGGTGACATAGGTGTCGGGATCCGACTTGGATTCAGGTGTTCTCGGATGAAGGGTGCTAAACATGGACATGGGTGTAGGATTCCGACTCAGATTCTGGTGTCCGGTTCGGGAAAAGGAAAATTAGGACAGGGAGATAGATCTTGACTGACTCAACCGAACGTCCATCCTGCAACAGTGCAACCTGATGCATACACCCATCTCTTTCGTCTCGTTGCATGTACGTTGTTTAGACCGTCAAGTTATTGGCATAGCGCAACTGATGTATGTCTTGTTTGAGCCTGTGCCGTGTGCATGTACTTTGGCTATGCAAGCAGTAATTAATCGCACACAATTATTGCATGTGCCTTTTATTGTTTTCGTTTTGGGCAATTAGGTCCTGCTTGTTCTCATGACTAACAGTCGCCATTGTTTTGGTATTTTTGAAGTTTTCATCTCTTTTATAATTAAAAACAGTATTTGGGGTTATGTGCATCTCACCTTTACAAAGATTCAATATGATTTGGGGTGTAGTATGACACAGCAAGATCAGAGCATGATACAGGCATTCTATATTCTAGATCTGTTCGATCTTGGATTGAAGGTCTGGCTTCCCTCTAGATCTTGCTATGTGTGAACGTCTTCAAAATTTGTTAGATCCATTGGCCGATGAATATATTTCTTGTAGATTTTGGACACCATATTCTTGGTGCATCAGATTGAACATGATGTGGAGTGGGCTCAGTCTTGGATCAGAGAACTGCTCCCAAGTTAAGGAAATTATTCCATTTCGTACTAACAAGATGCCGGAGCAAGATAAAGGAGATGCGTAAGGTCGAGTAAGAGGAGTTATTATCTTTGTTCAGTGAGTGGTGACTTTTACCATACTGCTTTGCAGTTTTCCCGCAGTTAGCCAAGTCAGCTGAACAAAGAGACATTGACAGATAGCTAAGTCTGAAGATTTATACTTTTGTGTGACGTAGTCCTGTTTTCAATAGACAAATACTGCTAGTCTAGTACTGAGTCAGCAATGCATATGAGAACTAAGTACTAGTCTAGTACCGACTCAGCAATGCATATGAGATGTGATATTTCAGCAAGGCTAGCATCTGGTTTTATTGATCTACCGCTTCCTTGGTATGTTATTCTGGAGCTTTGCTACACCTACGTAGAAACTCTACGTAATTTATCTTACGGGCTGATGTGGAACAAGGCAATTGGGCCAGGATTAGCACCTGGGCCCCACCCCAGTTAAAATCAGGGGGGCCGAAGAGTGTTTATGAAAGGTTTACGTAGCTTGTTCGTAGCCTGTTCGTAGGTATAGAATTTTCGGTTATTCTGTAGTCTGTATTTATCTTCTGTGAGCTAATCTTTTCTTACATCAATCTCAAATGATCTGCCTGACGAAATGTTTGTGCAAATAAAGTTGATTCTGAGTCCATAGTTTCTGCCCTTCTCTTTGTACAGAGAATCTGCTGCTTACTGCAGACCAGAGAACTGTTAAGCTCGTCGACCTTGGTTTAGCAAGAGAAGAGACGTTAACAGAGATGATGACCGCGGAAACAGGAACCTACCGTTGGATGGCTCCCGAGGTTTGTGCTACTGCAGTTCCATGTCTTTCAGTTCTTGAACCCTTTCATTTTTGTGTTATTATGTGATTAACCTGAAAGAATTCAACAGTTGTACAGCACAGTCACATTAAGGCATGGAGAAAAGAAACATTACAACCACAAAGTAGATGTTTACAGCTTTGCGATTGTGTTATGGGAACTGCTACACAATAGACTACCCTTTGAGGGCATGTCTAATCTGCAAGCTGCATATGCTGCCGCCTTCAAGGTAAAATTGAATTTTTAGAGTATAATCATACGGTTTTGCTGTTTTGTAGACTTTCTTGAACCTATTTATGTTGCAGGGAGTTCTGATTGTTTTGAATATGTTTTATCATGCATTTTTCCATAATGCATACACCTGTGTCATATATTAGTAATTTGACATCATGAAACCTCATTTTCTTCAGAACATCAGACCAAGTGCAGATAATTTGCCGGAGGAGCTATCAGAGATCCTAACATCCTGCTGGAAAGAAGATCCAAGCGACAGACCAAACTTTACCCAGATAGTTCAAATGCTTCTCCATTACCTCTCAACCCTTTCACCGCCAGAACATATGGCCCCAGCTCGCACATTCAGTTCGGAGAATGCAATCTTACCTCCTGAATCGCCTGGGACGAGCTCACTAATGGCTTCTCGAGGCGATATCACGCCTAAAGGCAATATTGAAGAGAAGTCAAGGGGCTTCTTTTTCTGCTTCAGCCAGTGTTATTAGCCTCACAGATGGAACAAGGGAACTCCCAAGATGATGCAAAACATCAAAAAGAACACACCCATAGTCCATACCCAAAGCATGGCAGAAGTCCCTGAAAACTGTTGTTTCTGCTCATCAGGCCACCCCTTCTTCCCTGACATGTTTGAACATATCGGCAGGGTAGATCTGAGTAACCTTTTGGCTCCTGCTAGTAATGGTGAAAATAGTTACCATATCGTATATTTTCGATGAACCGTCCATATCATAATTGCGCCCATCGTATAGTAATAATTGGCATTAATCATTTACTCACTTGGAAAGGACACTGGACTTCTTTTGTTCCATGTACACTACTAGCTCTGTTTTCTTTCCTTTTTGCATCATCAATGCTGCTATGCTGAGTATGTAGTATTCATTGTTTTTAAGGCGTCCTGCCTTAGACGCTTAGGCGATAAGGCGGCCGGCAGCGCCTTACAAATATGCCCGTCTTAGGCGCTTAGGCGTCACCTAGGCGCTAGAGTGGGTGATGCTCGCCTTATCGCATGATAAACAATGGTAGTATTGATGCTAGATTTAAGGCTGCGAGTGGGACTGCTAACTTAGGGGCAGAGCTAGAGAAAAATAACCCCAATGCACAACGTTAACACCGACACAACGGTAACCAAAACTTCATTAATAGTAATGTGTTTGATAAGTGTTGCCCCCTCTGTAAACTATTATAGTAAACGTTTTAGAGACTTGTGTATATTACGTAGTTTACAGGGGGAGTACCATATAGGATTCAGCAAAACAAACAAGACACATCACGATAAATAAACTAATGAAGCGCCAGTTGAAAACAACTCCTCTAGTATTAGCAGAATACATCACCCGACCTTGAATATTCCATAACCTATAAAATTACCGATGTGACATCAAATTATCAAGTGGAAATAATAAAGTGAACAGGTACAATTAGTTTTAATTACCTTGCAAAAAATAGTTTTAATTAATAAATTGATTACATTTTAAAGGACACTACCCCGTTGTCTTGAACCATCAACTACTGCCAATTCTTTGAGATTTGGATGATAAATTGATAATATTCTGTTTGTTTCTTTTTTCTTGGATCATATTCAGTGCCTTCCTCCTAATTAATATCATATGGAACTTTTCTTGCATTAACGCTTTTGGTTTGAGAAGATACCTATCCATGTACCTGCAGCTTGACAAATACTACTTCCTACTAAAATTGTATAAAAGCTGCGACAAGTAATATGGACAAAGGGAGTACTAAACAAATATCATTCTTCAATTCACAACAAGTTCGTACAATGATTTAAAACAATTCAAATAGTAAGAGGATCAAATTGACACTAATCAGGCTTCAATGCCCCCACCCCCCGGCAGGCAATACACAGACGTTGTCGGGACCGGTGTTGGAGGCTGTTCGGACTCTTGCGACGTTCCAGGTTCCGCCCTCTAAGCCGGCTCAGGCTAGAGATACAGCTAGCGACAAAGGGAGTGACAAGTCTGATAATAAACGGGTCTCCAAGTGGGCACGTAAGAAATAAAAGATGTTATGCTACCGGTGCGGAGAAACGGGGCACTTTGCGGTTGATTGTAAAGCGGAGCTATGTGACATATGCCTCAAGCCGCTTCACGGTACGGGAGAGCGTCCCCTTCTCCTTGGACTGAAGCCGGTTGTCACGATCTATGAAGTGTGCTGCCCCGACCTGATGTTTTTCTAGACACCTCGCACCGCCTCGGTTACGCCACGCATGGAGAACGCGAGGACCGGTGTGGTGAGGGTCACACATGGGACGATGATTGAGGAGCAGGTTATACATAAGCTGAGAGAGTTGGTTTTGTCCAGTTATCAATAGGCTCTAGTGAGAATTGATGATCAGGTGTACAGAGTGTACTTCCCTACGAGGGAGGATCTCGCTCGTCAGCTTAAGTTTGGCACGAGCAGAGTACCCGAACAGTTCTTGTGTTCTCGAGTTTGATGCATGTACCAACAAGGAACCAGAAGGGACAACACTTTCATAGATTTGGGTTAGATTCTCAGGGGCACCTCATGCTCCTCTGAATGATTTTCTAGTGACCCGGGCTCGCTGATAGGCAAGATAGAGCAGGTTGATGTGCCGTTCACTCGAGCTCAGGGTGTGGCGCGTTTGCTTGTCAGTGTGCTGGACATAGAACATGTTCCGGATCTAGTGAGATGGACTTATGATGGTAAGAATTATGACCTTGAGGTCGAGATTGAGGACAATGCCTTCTTTCACGAGTTGGATGAGAATACTGATATGGACACAAAGGACGGTGGTGATGGTAACGGGAACCAAGACAAAGGTGCGGAGTAGAGTAAGCATGATGGCGATGTCCGGGCGCCCAGGCAGTTGACCAAGACAGCGGAGGCTAGTGCTGACAAGGGGGTTGCCCCCCATGCACTTTGATGAACACCCTGAGGTCCGACTCTTTTGGATCATCGTCTGCTCCTAGTCGCCTTTGAGGCGACCGGGCGAGACGGAGGATCCAGTGGAGCAGGAGCTACCACCACTGTCGCCACCAGCTTCACCAGCAACATCTCGACTGCTGATTTCAGGCACGTGCCTCGAGCAGGGAGCCTCAACACAGTCACCTTGGGCCGGGTGGCGGAGGACACTAGGCAGGAGGTCGTGGTTTCCCCCACTAGTCCGCGGCCGTCGACACCAGTTTGGACCCCTACCATCTATTCGACCGGTGGCAGGGGTGCCGCGGTGAAGATAGCCCCCTCACTAATGGGGGGGGGGGCTCTCCTACAGTCGTTACCTCTGGACATCCAAGGTCACCTCACAGTCCGCACATGAATGTACATGCACCTACGAGGACGACCGCAGAGGCTTCTGTGGTGTCGGGCCAAACTGGGCACCTGGCAGGCGTCCAGTCCCTAGTTTCGCCCACCACAGATGACATCATCACCTTTGACGGGATTTCGGACCCGACGTCCGGTGACATACGGGTGAGTCACGGGATTCAGGCTCAACCGGATGCCGACGACCTGCAGATGGGGCGCGCCATGAAGGCGACCAACCTTCGTGACATAGAAGCCACTGCAGGTATGTAAGTTAATAAGAGTTGCTCTATTCTTCATTTTTCTGATGATGAAATTATGCGCAATGCTAAGAACTTGGGTGTTTCACTCGGTAATAATGGGAAAGAAATTGCTAAATCAGTTAATGACTTGCTCGACTTAAAGGGGGAATAGAGATATGGAGATGTTACGTAAGATTACGTGTGTAGAACCAATGGATGATGATGATATTAATGCATTGAGGGTGGGGGCACTTGAGTGCCTCTGTGAGGACTTAGTGCCCACTACTGTGTTACATGAGGAGGACGATGAGTCGGTTTCAGAGGGTATACGGCCCCTCTGCAACCAGAAATGAAAACGCACACATATCTTCGTTACACGGACCAAGAAGTGGTGCAGGATAAGCCAAAAAGATCGTGGAAGCGGAAAGTTTATCCCACATCTACAGTGCGTAGAAGTGCAAGAATATGGTTCAAACGAAAATTTCATGATGATAAATGAAAGGAATGTTTTGGAATAGCAGAGGTCTGAGAGGCTTAGCTAAACGAAGGTTCCTTGCGGAAGCGTCTGTAGAGCATAAATTGAACTTTATTGCCCTACTAGAGATGGGTAGGGATAAATTCACATCACAATTTCTCAACACTATTTCTGGTGGTGTTGACTTTGATTGGCACTGTCTACCCCCAAGAGGAAGATCCGGTGGAATTTTACTTGGGGTCAAGTGCGAGAAGTTCAGAACGTTGTGCTCGGGGACTTTGCCGTCAAATTCAGAGTACGCTAAAAAATCGATGGGTTCCGATTGGCGCTTGTTTCCGTGTATGGAGCTGCTCAACTGGAACTTAAGCCAAAATTCTTAGCCGACCTAGTAAGGGTATATGGCGACGAAAGACTTCCCATCTTGGTTGGAAGGGATTTCAACATTATCCAAAGAAGAGACGAGAAAAATAATGATAACTTTGATGGCAAATGGTCATTTATGTTTAATACCATTATGGAAAGTCTTGACTTGAGGGAGATAGACCTAACAGGCAGTCAGTTCACTTGGGCGAACACGTTGTCGAAACCAACTTACGAAAATTTGGATCGAGTTCTAGCCAACATTGAATGGGAACAAAAGTTTCCCTTGGTAATGGTGCAAGATATGAACAGAGGCATTTCAGACCACACTCCTTTCTTGTTGACTCTGGGATGCGACCCATGTTGGAAACAAAAACGTTTTCTCTTTAACTAGCATGGTTTGAGAGAGAGTGCTTTATCGACCTAATAGCCCTAGAATGGGCTACAGAAACAGGAGGGAGGTCTAATGTTGAGCGATGGCAAAATAAAATTAGGCATTTGCGACTATTCCTGAGGGGATGGGCCAAAAAGGAAAGAGGAATCTATAAGGTGGAAAAGGATAGGTTTGTCAATCTTATAAATTAACTTGACTTGAAGGCTGAATCCACCTTACTAGATGCGCCCGAATGGGCATCCAAGAGGGAGGCCGAGCAGAAACTACGAGTGTCGCTCAGAGAAGAAGAGATGAAATGGGCACTCCGAGCAAAAGTGAGACAGGTTGTCCAAGGGGATGACAATACCCAATTTTTTCATTTGATTGCAAATGGAAAACAAAGGAAAAATAAAATATACTAGCTAGAACAAGACGAGGGTACAATCGTAGGGCATGAGAACCTAAAATTGTACATCTCTAACTATTATAAACAATTTTTTGGTGCTCATGAGCACAACTTTCTGTCTCTCGATGAAGACAGGGTAGAGGATATCCCTCAACTCGGGACAGACGCGAATGAGGTTTTATCTGCGCCATTCACAGAAAAAGAGGGGTTTGAGGTAATATCGCAGGTGAAGAATAATAAGTCACTGGGTCCTGATGGATTCCCGGTAGAGTTTTATAAGAAATGTTGGCATATTATTAAGGGCGATCTTATACCAATGTTACATGATTTATTTAATGGCCACCTTCAGCTATTCCACCTTAAATTTGGATCAATAACATTGTTGCCATAGAAGGCGGAGGCAGTGCGTATTGAACAGTTCAGACCGATATGTCTGCTTAATGTGAGCTTTAAGATTTTACAAAAGTTGGTACAAACCGACTGACGTGGATTGCACATAGTGTGGTGCAACCAATTCAGACAACGTTCACGCCGGGCAGAAACATACTAGAGGGTGTGGTGGTCCTACATGAAACACTCCATGAGATTCACTCGAAGAAACTAGATGGGGTGGTTTTTAAAGTGGATTTCGAAAAAGCGTATGATAAGGTTAAATGGCCGTTTCTCCAACGGGTCTTACGTATGAAGGTATTCGACGATTCATGGAGGAAGCAAGTTTCTTTTGTACAAAAAGACAGTGTCAGAATTAAAGTAAACGACGACATATGTCATTACTTTCAGACGCAAAAGGGTCTAAGGCAGGGGGACCCCATGTCACCTATTTTTTTCAACATAGTGGTAGATATGTTGGCAATTATCATAGGTAGAACAAAGGAGGACGGTCAAGTAGGAAGACTAGTGCCACATCTTGTTGATTGTGGAGTGTCCATACTACAATACGCGGATGACACTGTTCTATTAATGGAACATGAAATTGCAAAGGCCAGAAATATAAAGCTTTTGTTATGCCGATTCGAACAATTGTCGGGCCTGAAGATTAATTTAATAAAAGTGAATTGTTCTACTTTGGGAGAGCCAAGGGTGAACAAGAAGCTGATAGACAATTGTTTGGTTGTGAACTTGGTACCCCACCGTTTAGTTATTTGGGCATATCAATTCATCATCGCAGGCTTTCCAATAAGGAATGGGAGCATATTGAAGATCAATTTGAAAAAAATAACCTAAGCTGCTGGAAGGGTAAGCTTATGTCTTATGGAGGCCAGTTTGTACCCATAAACTTAGTACTCATGAGCATGCCGATGTTCCTTCTATTTTTCTTTGAAATACCTATAGGGGTACAGAAAAGGTTAGACTTCTATCAATCATGATTCTTTTGGCAAAGCGATAAAATTAAGAGAAAATACATGCTTATTAAATGGGATATCATTTTTCGACCGATAGACCAGGGGGCTAAGCATTGAGAATTTAGAGGTAACGAACAAATGCCTACTTAGCCAGTGGCTATACAGGCTTTCTGAGACTGAAGGCATGTGGGTACAGTTACTACGTACCAAGTACCTCCAGTCCAAAACCTTGGCCCAATTAGACCCACCGATTCACCTTTTTGGAAGGGTTTGATGAGAGTGAAAGCGGCCTTCTTCCACATGACAAAATTCATCATTGGAAACAGTTATACTACTAGATTCTGGGAGGATACGTGGNNAGGGGAGGCACCGCTCGCCACACAACATCCGTCCTTGTATAATATTGTACAGCGTAAGGACGCCTACGTTGCTACAATATTACAGTCTGCACATCTAAATATTCAGTTCCGGAGATCGTTAGTGGGAGACCGATGGAACGCTTGGCTACATCTTGTGAGGAGGTTGATGGGCGTTCACCTCTCTGACAAGCCAGATACCATTCACTGGAGACTATCGACGAATGGCTTGTTTTTAGTAAATCTATGTATGTTGACTTAATCAACTCTGGTCCAATATCGATATCGAGACATATTTGGAAAATTAAAGTGCCCTTAAGAATCAAAGACTTCATGTGGTTTGTTCATAAGGAAGTGTTTCTCACTAAGGATAACTTGGCAAAGCTTAGTTGGGAGGGTAGTCAACGATGTTGCTTCTTTGATCAAAATGAGTCAATTAAACACCTCTTTCTCGAGTGTTCGATGTCAAGAATATTATGGTGTTCGGTCCATATAGCCTTTAATATTACCCCTTCAAATAGTACTCACACATTATTCGGGACGTGGCTAAATGGGGTTGATCCAATATTGCGACATATATTCGGATAGGAGTAAACGCATTACTGTGGGCTATATGGGACTGCAGAAATGATATGGTTTTTAAGAGACAAACTTCGATTAATTTTTTGCAAGTAATCTACAAGGCCACTACTTGAATCCGTGCGTGGTCGTTATTCACTATCATGGAAGGCAGAGAGCCTTTGGTTACTGGGTCTACCCAATGAGAGATGGGGATATTTACAACCGGTTTGGATGGCGGTCCAATAATAAGCTAGGTGTTTAGTTATCTTGTCCTATTTTTGTCGGATGAGGCATTTTACCCTTTTACGCTTTCACTTGAGCTCTGACAGAGCATGTACTAAAACATACAGATTTTTAAATATTTGCTTAATAATATGGTTACATGCATCACTCTAATGCCGAGGCCGGAGGTTATCCTTCTTTTTTTTTAAAGGAACTGACAATTAGCGTGCACTCCTCGTGGTATGTTGGGCAATGACTAGCCAATTGATGGCCATGGCTGATCGGATACATGGTCCACGTCGTGGGCAACTAAAACAAGGCCATGCCTATCCGCCGATGCTCGTTCGTCGGGCGCGCGCCACCCCCGTCCCCCTCCCCCGCCTCGCCTCGCCTCGATAGGATGTAAAACGAACGAACACAGTTTGCTCATGCTGACTATTCATGATCGATCAAACTTCACGTACGAACACATGTCAACTTCGAACGTTTTCGATGACAGGTTTAGTTACACAAGGATGACAACTTTAGTTGGCAAGCATGACAATTTTCGTCCTTTAGTTTATTTTCGACAGAAACTTGTGTCACTGGAGTTTTTCATTCTTACGTGACTGGAATTGCCACCGAAAAAGTCAGGGCCAGAGTGCCATGCATTGACATGTGTCACTTACCATTTGAGAAAAAGATGAGCAGCATGATAGATCTTTTTTTCTTTCTCTTAGGGAACATTATCGATCAACTTTTCTTTTGGAGGGGAACATGATCGATCAATTAATCGGTTTGTTTCGTTTCCGTCCTCTTGCGTGAACAGGCCGTGATGCCCACAATGATACAAACAGTTCATGATTTGGACTCACAACTTCAGAAAGGGTAACCTAACTAACTAGTTTTCTTTAAAAAATTAACTAACTAGTTTTGTTTAGGGTAACCTAACTAACTAGTGATATCGCCTTTAGGAACAAACAACCTGCTGCCCAGTTCTCAGGAAGTGGCCTTTGTGTGGCCATTACATTAAGGCCCATTAAGCTAGTGTGCCCAAGACAGTCTCATGAACTGTTTGCAGCATTGGATTTCTCGCATCGACATCTTTAAAACTAGATCTCATGTTATTAGGTTTCGAGGAAAACTGAAAAGAAAACATGAATAAAAATGGAAACAAAAAAAGCAGAAAAAAGAAAAAAAGAAATCATAACCGGAAAAATTTTGAACATAAAAAAAAGTAACTGAAAAAAGGAACTTGAAAACATAGTTGTGCTTTTTTCATATATTTTTTGAAGCATAACCGTGCTTTTTTCCTTTTCGGGAAGTGAAGTTGTGCTTCTCGCGGAAGTACATATTGTGCATTTTTATTGTTAGGAAAGTATAAGTTGTGCTTCTCATGAAAGTATAGACTGTGTTTTTTTATAGAAAGCACGCCTTTATCTGATGCGTAAGGCGCCAAATAAGGATTGATGTTTCGCACGGGAAAGTATATGTCTCGCCTGTAGTGAGAAGGAAGCCGAGATCGCCTACATGGAGCCGGTACTGGGCCGGGACAATAGCCACGTGGTTTCGTCACACTCACGTCACACACGTGTTGGTTTTTCTGTTTTTAGTTTGGTTTATATTTTCAAAAACTAAATTCATGTATTATGAGAAACTATTTTTTTTAGCAGTGTTCAATCGTACTTTCTAAAAATGTTTATGCGGTGTAGAAAAGGTTCGCTCAATTTTTAGAAAATGTTTGTACCATTCGAGAAAATGTATGTGACATTTCAAAAAAAATCAGTATTTCAAGAAAATGTACGCGAAATTTTTGAAAAATGTTATTTTCAGTAAACAAATGTTAGGATAATTCAAAAAGAATGTTTCATACCATTCGTTACATTGTAGAAAAAATGATCATGCATTTCAAAAAATATGTTCGTAACCTTTTAAAAAAGCTATACAGTTTTAAAAAATGTTGGCATTGTTTAAAAAAGTCGTATCATCCTAAAAACATTTAAATGTGTATTTGAAAAATGTTTAAAATGTTTCCGAAAAGATGTTAAAAACACTTATTTGAAACAATAGTAATCATGTATTTGAAAAATATATAAAATGGTTTTAGATATATATGAAAAATGCACGATTATTATGAAGAGAATAGACATTAAAATATATATTTGAAGAAAATGTTAAGCATCCATATGAGAAACGTTAAATGTGTATAAAAATTATTCTTGATGTATAAAAATACTATGTGTATGAAAAGATGGGCATGTGTTGGAAAGAACAAAAAAAGAAACAAAAGAGAAAAGAAAAAAGACAAATAAAACCAAAAAACCCGATACAAACTGAAGAAAGAAAGAAAGAAACCCGATGTAAAATAATGAAAAAAACATGACAAAAAAAGTGCAGCTATAGTATTGGGTCAGCCCAGTAACAATGCGCTATAGGCGAGACTTATTACATCTAAAAAAACATCTCACTACAAGAGGGATGTAACTCATGTGGTTTCTGGCGAGACCTCTTGTTTCCTTAATAAATGATGGATATTATTGACTCAAATAAAATATTAAGTGGATACAAATACAATGGGATACATTCGGCCTCTGCATAGGTAGATGCACACAACCAACACCAATGCACACACAAGTGACATATGCCTACAAATACGAAGTTCATATAAGACTAAAGCTATCACTAAGCGATAAAAATGAAAAAAACCCGAAGCGTACCAATCCCCAGTCTACAACCTACAACACCGATTATATCCGCACCAACCATCTCCTTACGTCACAAGGACAACGAGGTTTTTCAACAACAACGCCTTCAAGAAGGGAGCGATGCTCAAGCGCTGCCACCAGCGAATCCAACCATCAAAGGCCAGATTATATGTTTTCACTCTGAAGAAACTAATCTGAGTGTATCCGAGCAATGCCTTCAACAAGGTAACAACACAAAACATCGCCATTGCCAGGTATAACTAACTCGGGTCAGACCTAGGTTTTCACCTCAGAGCTCGAGAGCTGGTACTTGAGAAGCACCACCAAATCGAAGTCAATTAGTGTTGTTGCCACCACTTTTCCGTGATCCCAACAGCTACACGTGGGCTCGAAACCGACCGCCATCGCTGCACAACCATAGCCTCTGTGTCAAGCCATCATCCATAGATTGCATGTCACTGACAAAGGCAACCACTGGATCTAGAGAGAGGAACCCACAAGAAGACCTTCCGGCGGCGACCACAATCCGCAGCAAAGTTCCCGCCACACGTAGGTGTCGGTGCGCTACCCCGGGGGTGCCCCGTCGGCTGGCAAGCCAAGTATTGGGTCTGCTCCAGGTCCCGGTAGACCTGGGTAATCCAGAGGGCCTTCGACTAAGCACAGAGAACCCTCCCTATTGGAATTCGACATCTTGGCATTCACACCAAGAATTCATCCACCGAGTAGGACCCTAGGTCGGTTAGAACTCTCGTAACACTAGGCCTCATCCTGCTTTATAAGGAGAGGCCAGAGATAGTTTGAGGCATGTTCTTCCAGAGACATTGCATCGGTAGCAATCACCACCTCATACTTGTAACCCCTCACGCGAGCCGCTTTCCACCACTAAATTAAACAAAGCAAGAGTAGGCTATTACCTCAACCATGAGGGTCCAGACATGTAATCCCCTATGGAACATCGGGCCGCACTCTCCACCCTACTAGGAATATTGATGGTTTCCTATACCGTCTGTTGGCATGCCAGTAAGGGACTGCATCGGCCAGAGACCAAACCCAAATCAGATCTCTAATAATGCCTAGCGAGTTCATGCCAGGCGAGAGCTTCATTTTTGGCTTCCCCAAGTTCATCGTTGACGGGGCGGCGACTCTACAACGACACGACACCCTCCCCCATTCAAAGCATGCTCTTTGAAAGCCTTGAATTCACCTTCGATCGACACGGCAATGTCATGTGCCTTCGTGTCCCTCCATCACCATTTACACACGGGACAACACCAACCTTGATGAGATCGGGTACAACTGGACCTTCAACAATCCACAAGCCTGCCCTCGCACAAACAGTCAACATGATCTTCCGGGTTGCCAACACACGCAAAGACTTAAAGCTCGCACGCAGAGCGGTTTATGCGACCACACCCGCCTGCAGGGTGTACCTGGAGTTGTTTGACTCCACCCCCACCTTTGATCACTCAGACCACTCAGATTACATCCTCATCCAGGGAATTTTACCATGAGGTTGGACCCGGTCGTCGCCGTTTTCCTCCTCCCCAAAGTCATATTGGATGGGGGTAGCGAGATCAACGTTATCTTTGGTGACACACTAGAAAAGATGGGCATCTCCAAATCCATTTATGCCCTTCGCCTACTAGCATCCACGGGTTTGTACTCTGAAATAAAGTACAACCGCCAGGGCAGATCTCCCTCGAGGTCGTCTTCAGAGATGAAGACAACTTGCAATCGAAAACGTTATGCTTTGAGGTCGCCCCGTTCCGTAGGGTATATAACGCCATCCTCAGCAGGCTTGGATACATGCAACTCACAGCGTTGCCTTTATATGCTTACCTACAGTTGAATATGTCAGGCCCAAGCAACACCATCGCAGTGTGGGGAAGCACCAAAAGACCAGGAGGCAGAGGTTGTCACATTGGAACGCGCTAAGGTTGCCTTGGCGCTAGCAGAACTCGAGGAATTCAAGAGGCCCGTAGACCCTACCACAACTTCCTTGCCCAGGAAGTCTAAGCCTGAACCGACATTCTAGCCCACGCAAGAAACCAAAAAGTTCCAAGTGCACCCCGAGGACCCCTCCAAGACAACCATCATAGGAGATAAATGGGACGCTTGGAGGCCCACTAACATGCCCGGTGTTCCCGCACACATTGTCGAGCACATGCTGGACGTTTCTAAGGATGCAAGGGCATTTGGGCCCTCTGATGATTCACCACCAAGAAATGATGCGCAATCGGAGAAGAAATCATTCGAATCCTAGCTTCACATGGGAGGTCACCCACCCAGAGTGGCTGGCCAACCCTGTTATGGTCAAGAAGAAAAACATGTCCTGGTGAATGTGCATCGACTATGCCAACCTTAATAAGGCTTGTCCAAAAAAAACGTTCCATTGTCTCACATCGACCAGGTGATCTACTCCACCGCGAGTTGCGAGCACCTCTGTTTGTAGGATGCCCATTTCGGTTTTCACCAAATCCGAAGAGGTCGGATCAGGAGAAGACCTTGTTCATAACACCCTTCGATACATTTTGCTATGTCATCATGCCCTTCGGACTTAAGAACACTGGGGCTACATATCAATGGACAATGAAAAAGTGTCTTCATGATCAGATACGGAACAATGTCGAGGCATACGTTCACGTGGTCATCAAAACACGCAATGGGAACAACCTGCTAGCCGACCTCGAGAAAACCTTCACAAAACTTCACCGCTTCAACATGAAGTTGAACCCGCACATTTGCGTCTTCGGGGTTTCCTCATGCCAACTCCTTGGCTTTATTGTCTCCCATCTGGGCATAGAAGTAAATCCAAAAAAATAAAGGCAATCATCGAGTTCAAGCCACCAGAAACTGTCCCTGAAGTCCAGAATCTCGCTGGTTGCTTTGCGGCTCTCAACCGCTTCATATCTCGCTTAGGTTTCGAGATCAACTACAAGCCAAGATCAACAATCAAGTCCGAAGCCCTTGCAGGCTTCATCGTGGCGTGGACCGAAGCCCACTACGAGCAGTTTAATACACATAGATTTATATAAGGAGGCAATATGTATTGAATAGCAGCTTAACAAATTACATTTTTTTCAAAATAAATGTAAACTTAAAGATATTGTAGGTAAAGCATATCATCATGCATCTCCATTCAACATTTTTGTGCAGTGCAACTATAATAGAGTCATGTCACTGGTGTGCCATTTTAGTGACTCTTCAGGGAACACTCTTACCATTTTTTTAGCAATTGCTCGCTTGCTCATGATGATTAATTTTAGTTTACTTGAATTTACACCTCGCTTGGGAAAGTTGCTTCTTTTAGTATTGTTTACTCGTGAATCATCAAAACTTTCTTGTGATTGATTTTAGTATGTTTACCCTTTCTTGTGGTTGCAGACGGTGGACAATTATCAAATCGAGATGGGGCTTTCATGGCAAACAATCTAGGTATATAACAATTGTGTTCTTTCTATAAAATTGAAATTAGTGTAAAATGTTCTTCCTATAAAAAATTAATGCAGTTTTGCGTTTCTATCTCTTTGAGATATCTTGTGTTTTATGCTCAGACTGGAAGCTTTGTTTTATTTTATTTAACTCATCATGCACGCCCGGGCGTGCCCGCCACATTGGCCTCGCCCGCAACGACCCCACATATATTCGTCCTCATCCGCTCGTCGGACCAAACCCTAGCCACTTCACACTCCACTCCCCGTCACCCAAGCTCACCTCCGGCGATTTTCGGCCGTCTTCGGCATGGCGGGCAGCACGGCCGGTCCGGCAAAATCCGGGCCCTGTGTGAAACTAAAAAATAAGGTTCTATCTCAGTAGAAAAAATTAACTAACGAGCAATTATAATGTATATATATCTCATAGAAAAAAATTATAATTAAATTTTGTCCATACCACCTTTATAAGATTTATTAATTAAATCTTGTTCTCTTTCTTTTCTCTTGCGCTTATAGCCACCAGACTGATGTTTTCCCATGATGACTCAAATCTAAATTTTGAAACACAACATATGAAAGATGAATAAAATAAAATCAAAGTGATACGACAAGAAATATTAATTGGAGATTATGATTCAATGTTTCACAATTAGACGAACCGTCTAACTCACCGAGAAGGTAAGAACCGATCTCTAATGATCTCTGCCAAAATTTAATTAGAAACTTAGTAATTAGGAGCATTAACTAAAGTTAATTAGAAAGGAAGACTCGTCAACGAACAAGCTGCCTGTTTTGAACCGTGAAGAACCTGCAAGATGGAAGCCATGAGAGGGTGAGAGTGTTCGAGGATGAAACTGTCGCGGTCGGCGATCGATCAAACCATCCCGTTTTCAATCGAGGAGCAACCTAAGGATTGTCGCGGAATCGCCGATCGATCCTCCTTGTGTAGTTACTAGGCAGCGTAGTTACTAGGCAGCAGCCCATAAGCCGTAGCCGAAGCGGCCAAGCCAAGTAGCGACGGCCGACGGCGATGCGATCGCTATTTTGCTATCGGTCTAACTCCCGTCCTGACCCTTTTTTCTTTTTGTTACGATCGATCTAACAGGACCGATCGATGCAAAAAAAAAAAGAGGAACCGAGTGATCGATGCAGCTTTTCCTTTTAAGAAACAACGATCGATGCAGCTAGGTGTGACCTATGTTGCATGGATACTTGGATACGTATCAAATACGGGATACGGGAATATGCCTGATACGTTAATTTTCTAGAAACATGGATACGGAGATACATTTATATATAGATATTACATATATTAATTATTAAAAATATGAAAAAATAATAAGGAGCTTCTAGGTCAAAGCATGCCTCAATAGGATAACCCCTTTATTTTCTTGCACTTGGTTCACTTCCATTAATTGGTAGTGGGATTTCCCTAGGTTTGTCGTTTCAATCGGTGCATCGACTCTCTCTTGTTCACTTTTCAACTGAATAAAAACATTGGCAGTCATGTTTTGACAAGTACTCACGTCCATGATGGAAATCTTCAAAAGGTGTGCCTTTACTATTGAGGGGATTTCACGTCAACGATGGGTTTCAGGTATCCAAAACGTAGGGCTCCTTTGATTCAAAGGAATTCTATAGGATTTTTGGAGGATTGAAATCCTTAGGATTTTTTCCTATATTGGTCTTTTGAGTCATATGATTGAATCCTATAGGAATTTTTTCGATGAAATCTTTTGTACTACATTTCATAGGAAATCTAACATCCACTCCAACCTCTTTTTACAATTCCTTTGTTTTTTCTGTGGCATCAAACACTCATTGCTAATCCTATAGGGTTCAAATGAACATGCCACTTCAACCCTCTATTTTTTCTATTCCTACGTCTTTAAAATCCTGTGAATCAAAGAGGCCCGTATCATAGAAGTATCTGAGGACTATCAAACATTATTTTCTATTTTTTAAATCAAAATATCAAGGGATACTTACGGGATACGTATCGAGCCGTATCAGGGCAGTATCCGAGTATCAGGGCAGTATCTCCGTGAGCTTTGCGAAGTATCCGCGCAACGTAGGGTGTAGCGATCTAGGCAACCGAGGAAAAGGCAGCAGTCACATGGGATCGGGAGCAGTGGCCCGGCGGGTGGCTCACGTCAGGGACGTCAACGGCCCAACACCTAACACCGTGCGGCCCAACAGAACAACATTTTTTTATAAACATACATATCAAGCATAGAAAAAATTGGAGCCCCTAAATTTATGGGCGGCCGCACACTCATCACATATATGGCCCGCCCTGGCAGGCAGATGATCTGATTCTGACCAGTCCAGATCCGTCGACTGGCGCTCCGCATTGCATTCTGCCGCTCCTGGGAGGACAACGTCCGTGAGACGAAAAGATCTGTCCGGCGTGGCTCCATAGCGTCGGATCAACGAGCACTCGAGTCCTTTGGGGCTGGATCATCGCGGTCCAGGCAGGCGGAAAATCTCTCCTTCCCTATCACCGGCGGGGCAGACTATGAGTCCCACCAGGAACGAGTGGCCCGTCGTGGGAATGAGAGGATAAGGGCCGCCGAGGCCCGTAACGCGGCGAAAATGGTGGCGACGGAAGCGGTTGACGCGGCGTCGTGGGCGGCCGCAGAGGAGGAAGCCATCCACGCCCGCATTGTAAAGAAACGACAGCGAAGGAACATGCGTGCCCTCGCCCGAGAGCAGAATCGGGCGGTCCGTGAATTGGTCGGGATACCACCGAAGTAGAAGGAGGACAACGAGGATGAGGACAGCTCCGGCGACGAACAGATACTGCTCGATCCCTATTGCGCCTTCGACCGGTACTTCAGCGAGAAGGACGACAAGGGCGTTGGGAATGGCAAGGGCAGTCGTGGATGATCTCCATCATAGCCAAACATGCCAAATTTTGATAGTCCGATGACATGTTAGTAGTGATGAAGTAGCCGGATGTTGTGTGTAATGCATTGAACGTAGTTGCATGAGTTTGTATGAATTTAAAATAAGATAATTGAGGTGTCCGGTTGTGGGACGACAAATTTAAGACTTGACCGGTTAGTGTCCACGGACGCGCCGGTGCGTCCGCGAGCGTTTGAGAGGGCAGATTTGCGAAGTCCAGATGTAGATGATCTAACTCGTTGTTTTTATTGTGGAACTAGCGCGTGATGGCTACTCAAAAGAAAGGTTGACACATTGGAGACTGATGCGTAGATGGAGCACGCAATCGAATTGCCATCGACCCGAAGTCTTTCGTCCACCCATGACTCTACATAACATTCCCAAGAAAAAGAAAACAAGCAACCCACTTAATCGGACGAGACAGCGAGCAGCAAGCAGAGATAGCAGTGGCGCGAGGAAGGGGAGACAGCGGCTGGGCACTTTCCGGCAGGGGCTTCCTCGTGTCCGGTGGGTTCAGAAGGCCACCGACATCCCGTCTAGTCGTAGCCGCACGGACACAGACCGCGAGCGCGTGTATGCACGGCCAGGCGGTACGGGGCACGTCGCCGCTACACTGTGTGTGGAGGGGCGTCGTGTCCCAGTCCAGTCCTGTCGCACCCGGCGCGCATCGCGATCACGTCGTCGGATCCGTTAGGTTTGACCCAGCTGAGCTGACTGCCTCTCCCTCCTCGCTCGCTGTAGCGGTACGTCTCGTTATGACGGCCTGGTAGGCCGGTTCTGTCGGGCGGCCCCCAATGTTGTCACGCAGTACGAGAGTACTCCCTCGGGTCCTTTTTGTCTGCATTTTGTCCGAAATCAAAGTATCTTTGCTTTGATCAAACTTATAGAAAAGAGTATCAATATTCACAATACCAAATTAATATTGTTAGATTCATTATGAAAGATAGTTTCATAGTATATATATTTGATATTGTAAAAGTTGATATTTTTTAATATAAATCCGATCAAAGTTTGTAAAGTTTGACTTGACAGAAATCTAATACGCGGAGTAAAAATAACCGGAGGGAGTATGCTGCTTGCACGCGTGTGTACCTGTACACAGTCCAGGTGCGATTATAGCTGCCCGGCTCCGTCGGTGAACCCTTTTTATTCAAGGAAAATACTTAGGCCAACTCCAACGCACGATCTCAAACGAACGTCCGCTTCGACCTGCTTTTTGTCCGTTTGGGACACTAATGGGGTAGCCCATGTCCGGATCGGACCGTTGCCATGTTGTTGCGCCCAACGTGCGGCCGCACCCCAAATCATGTCCGGGGTGGATATGATATTAAAAAAGAGCAAAACTCAAATAAATGACGAAAAAATCAAATAATACGTAAACAATAATGATTAAAGCATAATTAAACATTATAGTCTTCACGGCCTTCACAGTGAGGTCGATGTAGGGCGTTGGCGTCCAGAGGTGGGACGGTGGTCCCTGGAAGGTGGGAGGCGCCTGCACCACCTCCCCCGTGGCGACGGCTCGAGCTCCGATGACCGCGGCGGCATGGGGCACCAAGACCCAGCCCCCACGGCATCGGTCATGTCGACGATCGTGCACGACCAGCTCCACCGCTGGCCCACTAGGCCCGGGTGGAACGCGGCGACGGGCTGCTCCTCCAGCACCTCCTCCTTCACCTCCTCCATCATCTCCAGCTTCGGTACGGCCACGTCACCGGCCGCAGAGAGGGCCAGCATGGTGTCCAGACCCACCCATTGGCGCTCATCGTGCGTGTTCATGGATTCTTTCAAGACACGTTGAATGAGCCGGGCCTCCTCCTCCTCTGTCATGGGAGGAGGTGGTGGTGGGGACGGAGAGGGCGAAGGCGACGGCGTCGACGTGATGCCGCGCACCCGCGTACGCCCGCACACCTGGGGAGGGCTCGAAGCACGCGCTCGGCGCTGTGGACGTACACGCCACGGACTAGCTGGGCGACCAGCAAAGTACGATGCGCGCCGCACATTGTGCTCGTCCTGGAACCAGGTGTACCACAGTGGGGAATCGACGGCGTACCTGNNNNCGTAGTAGAGGTCGTCAGGCAGGCGTCGGCGGCTGCGGTGGATCTCCTCGCGGCGGGCACGGCCGCTCAACGGGATCGGCACCCGATCCGCAGAGAGATGCCAGTTATTGGGCAGGTGAACGTCGGCCCAGGGGAGCAACGTCCCTGTTTCCCAATAACGCGGCAAACATCCGAGGGGACGTACTGCCGGATGCGCGCCGGGGCGGCCGGAGGGGCGATGGCGAATGCGGGCGGTGCGGGGGCCCTTCGT
>CBMN010036074.1:0-23067 GCA_000582825.1 Hordeum pubiflorum
AGAGGCCTGTTTTGTACTAGTGATACCTATAACCGCTGTCGTCGCCGATCCATCCATATGTATCGTCACAAATGTGGAGTGCCGTCACAAATGTTAGATGCTCTAACTTTTTTATCAATCGTTTGTTTGCAAGTATATAGACAGGTTTTAGTGTGTATGTTCGCTCATTTCAGTCAGTACATAGTTCATATTGAAATACCCAAAGCATCTTATATTTATCAACAAAGGGAGTATCATATATCTGCATATCTGATTTTTATTTCCTTTTACCCTGTAAACTAATTTATTGATTCTGCAGCTTGGCTGACTTAGCAAGAGATCCGATTCATGTGACACTCTATGCCGTCTCGCTGCTGATGGGATGCGCTCTTATCTCGGCAACATGGTTTGGTATTCGTGTATATTCAAGAAAATATGTTGCCAGGTTGCTCGGGGTATGTTTTTCCTTTAATTTACACTTCTCTTCCTGCATATATATGTATACGCTCTCAACTTCTCATTCTCAAGAACCTAGCTAACTCCTTGTTTGGGTACGTGCATGCAGAGGCATATACCTGTGACGCCTGCGCAGCCCGGATCCATTCCCACGAACCGATGGAAGCGTCATGTTGCCATGATAGCACTTCTCGCCGGGCTTTGCGTGGGTGCGCTGACTCTCATGGCAGGTTTCATCGGCGTGCCCTGTTCCGGAACTGGAATTATGCTCGTCGTCACCGTCGTGTGTTCCTACTTTGAAAGGAGAGCTGGAGATCAGGCTGCTGATGTATTCTGCCTCTAAGGGGACTAGCCATTCCATTGGACCAAAGGACTTCCATTCCTAAAATACTCGTTTATTTGGGTGTCAAACAACTAGTAATATTCTCACCAAAGGGATGTAATATATTCGTTTAATTAGAAGATCGTTCTTCAAAAGTCGGTAATAAGTTTCCGATAGACCATATATGTACTGTATCTATCCCGCGGATCGGTTATTAACAAGGCAGGAATTAAAATTTTCCATTTTCAAACATCTCTTCTTTTCAATTTTTTGGCACTCAATGGTTTCTCTCCTTCTTTAAATAAGAAAGACCTGCTGGACCCTTGTGGTCCTCCTCCATATATAGAAGGAAATAAGCCATGCTCAGAATCAGTTCATTAGAGATGAAAAACAAGTGGAATCATTTAAAATAATACTCTTTGTTATAAGAGAGAAAATCAGCTCTTTATCCAGACTCCACGTCATAAAAGTTGAAACACGATAAGACAAAGAAAAAGAAGTGAATGTTTTTTCTTTTGAATACTTTGAATTGCTTACCACATGTGTCACGTAGTAAATAGAAGTGAATTGTTAAATGTAAGCTGAATAACAGCCAAATGTCAAAAAGCCTTGTGGAAGATGAAGCCATCAAGCCCACTAACACAACTTCCCATCCAAAAAATAAAAACTATGGTGGCCTTGCTTATCTTATGTTTTGTGTTGTTGTAGTCTTTTAGAAAAAATAGAATCTCTTGCCCTTTTATAGCATAGGCTTAAGAGCAAGACTAGGTTAGGTTGTCATGTCATGGGCAAAATCATTGTATCGGGAGTATATTTTCAATGATTTCATATAAAATCAAGCTATCTTGAAAAACAATGAATCTATTTGTAAATTAAGACAAATTTGAAAAATCCTCATGGTTGGGAAAAAAATGAAATCAAAAGTACCCTCGTTCCCAGGCATATTATTTGGTTCCTAACATTTTTATTGTGCCCTTTTCCATTTAAGTGAAACTATGGCATATTTAATAATTGGGCTTAGAATCTTCCTTTTCAAAATGATTTTTTCCATTCCAAAATATGTTTTGGAGCATTTCGGATGTGAATCATCACCATCTTCTTGCTCTCCTATGGGTAGTTGCCTAAATCCTAGTCAGAGTCTTGTTACTAGGAGCATATTTTAAATAATTTTAGGGAAAAAAATCAAATTCTCTTTTTAAACAATAAATTTGAAAAATAGGGAAAATTAAAACAATTTGATAACAAATCACATAATGAATTGGGTGATGTTAAAATAGAAAAAAATCAAGATAATTTGGAAAAAGGAAATCAAAGAATTGCCCAATATTTATCTTTTGTTCCTAAACTTTTAAGGCCCTTCTTAATCATTAAAAAAACATGTATTTTCTAATTATTTGCTTCAAATTTCCCCTTGTGTCAAAAAATTGTGTCGTTAAGATACCGCTCAGATTTAATCTTTTTATCTGTTTCCTAAACATTTGCAGTATTTTATCCTGTTGGCTGGGCTATCACATGTGTGCAATCATAGCCACGTGATTAGATATCAAATCGCTTCAACGTCGCATGAGGAATCACTGAAGCAAAACATGTTCAATACTGAAAGATTTTGTTCAACTCAATCTACTCACGGCCTTTATTTACTATGGCATGATTCTCTAGCTGGAAAAGATTTTGGCATGAGAAAGCATAGAATGTCAACCCCTCACAATGCGCATGCATATGAGTGTATGATATATAAAAAAGGCATCTTGGTAGAGCCATTTGTATGAGTGAAGTAAGATAGTCATATCATCCTTCCCTTCACGATCACTCACCAAATTTCATCATTACTACTCACTTGATCCAAATGAATAATTTCCAAAAGAAAATATGCCAGTGTATCCATGACCATGTACTAGGACCTCTAATCTGGAATGCAAAATAATTGTACAAAGAAGACAAGGAAATCTTCTTGGGTTTTCATCATTAGTCCAACAGTTAAGAACGACAAGATATGGCAAGTATTTAATTTTGATTTCTCAAAGCACATGATGCAAATGAAACGAAAAAAGAACCGAGAAATCTATTTGATTTATTTTCTCAAGCAAGACAAGAATAATAAAAGGCACAAGACCCAAAAAGAAGCAAAGAGAAAAAAGCAAAGGATACAAAGAACAAGATAAAATTATTTTTGTGTTTTTCATAAGGCATTAGAAGGAATAATAAATCAAAGCAACAAAGAAATATTGTTGCCGTTTTCTTAAACCGAAAGAATAGCAACCATAACCAAACAAAAAAGGAATGATGTTGTTTTTTGAATATCAAGAAGAAACCAAAGGGAAGGAGAGCAGAATTTTTTTAACCTATTTTGGAATTTTATTTTTAGGATCCATATCAGTTCGATTCATGTACTTTGTTGATCTTGCTCGAAAGAATAAGCTAAAGGGACTGGGTCTCAAACTAGACCAAGCAAGCATGATGGTTGAAGAGATCGTCGACTTAACCAACCAGGTAAATGTTCTTGTGAGGTTGTACGTATCCGATGGGGTCTTATGATCATTCCAGCTGATTTTCTTGTTTTTGGGACTTCTTGTATTCTTTTAATTTTCGTTGTGATGTGTGTTATCTTAGTGAAATACATGGATTCAATGCACCGATAAGATTTGTAATTCATGTATCCTACGTATAGTGCAAGATAAGTCCGACGATGATGTCGGTTGGCTTTAGGTTCAATCTGAAAGAGAAGGAGATGATGGAACAACTTGAGGGCAAAGTTGTGGACGAAGGGGCGATATCTCACATTTTAATTGATTGTTTCATAACAACAGTAGTAATATGCGTAGGCGTATGCTATACTCATAGATCTTCGGAGTCTTCCAGGTGACGCGCATATAAATATTGTCTTCTTCTCTATTCGGCGTAATCATTTTCGTTGTGATGTGTGTGACTGTGTCTTGTGCGGGTGTAAGAATGGACTGCTGGAGCAAATATTTCCTTTTCGTTCGCTGCAAGTCGTGTGTCTCTAGACCAATTAAGTGTTTCAGGTTTCAAGTTAGAGCAGGATCCAGGTAATGGTGTGGTATAGCGCAAGGTTGCAATACAGTTCCATGTAAGGTCCATGGAATGACATATAGGATGGAGAGAGACCTTCATGTTGTGGATCTGGTATGGCAATGAGTAGAAGCATATAGTGTGTGTGATGCACTGGTATCACATTGGTGACGATCAGAGCATGAAGAAAGGAGATGTGGTGGTATGCAAAGTCTACAGTCGGATAAGTCAGGCGTAGTCTCGCTCAGCATCACTATTATTTTGACAATTCAGTAAGGAAGGAAGGTTTTCTCCAGAAAAAATGCCATATCCCAAGTTCAAGTTTTTATTACGGTTATGCTAAAGCACATCTAAGTACTATGTCATTGATTTTTTTGGCCGAGATTCATGTGGGTCCTTTCTTTTTCTCTTTCTTTTTATGTCGATTGAGTCACTTAGATGTGCAATAACTAGCCCACATTTAGATATGCCCTAGACAAACCCTTTAAGTTTTTATTGTGTGTAAAAGACAAATTTCAATGAGCTATGGGACATTATGTTTTCAACGCGTTAAATTCTTGAGCGCTGAACCGAAATAAGTATCACAATTTCTACTTCCCGCTGCTAAGGACCTTTCTTTTACTTTTATGTTAAGTGGTTCTCATCTCCAATTCTATTCTCTTAGGATGAACTATGCTTGGACAGATACATATAAAGAATGTTTGCTAAGCATGTTGCTTGTTGCTTGCTTAACTTGTTGGCTGATGATGACGATGATGTCTTCCATTTGCCATACAAAGTCCAATGGAAATGGTATCTTCTGGATTTGCTACAATAACTCCTCTCTGTCAGTACATTGCTTGCCACGAGATAGATCATATTGGACCAAACTGGTTCTCAGGGTCCGCAAGAAGCGCAAAGTGTCTGTCAATAGTTGTCAGCTGATGCTACCTTGATCGGTAAGGAGGCGATGGGATGTAACTAGTAAGGGTCGGAGCTTCTATAGATCAGCCAATTCATGTTGATACCAATTTTATGCATGCCGTGGTGCTTTTGTATGCCGCGTACTTATGACTTGCTTATTTGTGCTGCAATGTAGGGTGTTGATAAGCGGTGTTCTTATCACTGGATGAGTTTGGTTTTAAATCTACTGACATCACTGGATGAGTTTTGCTTTATAGCTAGACACTGGAGCATGTCAATCCATTTGTCCTTTGTGTCTGCTTACTGCTTTGGTCAATCCGACAAGTCAGCACATGCATCCGGGCCGGTCAGCTGTCGGTGTTATTCTCCCCCTGCCGGGCTGTTTTGCTCATGCGAGCTGGCCAGATGTGGAACAGGCCTAGAATCGATGACGGTCCACTCACATTAGCTGGCGCCATAGCCAAGGCCAGCTCAATGGCGTGCTGCCACCTGGTGCGTTCGTGCACGACTGAAAGGATGAAGTGGCGCCTCTTGGACCCTAGCCGCCCTTGTCATCGCTCTACACTGATAGCCCGTGGACTTGTGTTGCGGTTCGTCCTTTTGGGACTGTGATCGGCTATCCTGACCATGGATCGTATGGCAATGTAAGTGTGGAAAAACATATGTCCTTATTGTTTGCTTAATCCCCTAGTAGGGCAAGCGTCGAGAGGAGGTGGTTCCTGCTTGTTCCATATGTCACATGGGTGCGAGCTGGACGAGCCAACAATTTAGGAAGCAAGGACCCGGGTAAAAGCGGTGCGCAAGGCGCAAGCATGTAGCGCGGTGGCCCAACTATATGCAAATAATTTGGGCCTTGCCGGTTGGTGTATGCTATTGCATGTTCACACCGATCGCCCTCTCCCATGATCCCGAATCATTTGGTCTGATCACTTGGCTTCCATCTACACATGTAGCTTCGGGTGGGGCTTGCATGGTTCCGATTGTTCGGGTTATATGTCGTGACATACGAGTGGAAAGACCAATAATGTACCCATCCAAAAACCGACATGCGAGTGGAAAGACCAATGTGCCCATTCAAAACCGACATGCAAGTGGAGAGACCAATTTATCCATCAAAAACTGATATGCGAGCGGAAAGACCCAACAACGCCCACCGTCCGAGTAGACGGCAAGCTAGAAGCCGCAGTGCCCAGGCAGCACCGAATAGACTCGCAATTTCGACCATCCGAGCAAACGGAAACAAGGTCCGATAGGCAATCCCCATTGTATCCACCACCGAGACAAGATAGACTGGCCTTGGCCACCGGCCTCTTACCGTTGCAAAAACAAGAATTAAAATGACCTATGTATAAGCATGTAGGAGTATGATTTATAAACCACATACGTGCTCCGTTGTGCCCTCGAGGCAAAACCCAAGTGCAACCATATCTTTTGTTATGTTTTTTGCTAAAAGAATCTTCATTTGCAAACTCCATGCACCACGTTAGTAAAACAAGAACGAATGGAGTTAGGCCAGATTTCATCTGTGTCACATCGGTGTTGCTGACTTGAGAGAATGAGAGAGTTTGTGTTGCAAGTCCGACAAGTTGTCCCAAAGCACCCCGTCCGGCTAGACCATCACATCAGAATATCTAGCGCACCCGAATACAACAACCAACCAAGAAGCCAATCGTCTGTGCCATGCGCATAAGGCACCGACTACACACTAGGCCCAATACCAGTCATCCTCTGAGAGGGATAATCGAGTGTGTTCCTTTTCAAATGGTTCAAGCAGTTTAATTAATTTACGGGATGTGGTTGATCTCTGCGCCAGTGGCGCAATGGGTCGCTTGCTTAACTTCTAATTTTAGTTTGTGGTTGCACAGTGGCAGACAGTTGGGAAAAAATCCATCACGAACGGAGTCTCCTGTCATCAAAAGTAATCGTGAAGAAAAATCTATGGGCAATGGTCTTCGTCAAGGCAATTAGGTACGGAATATGACCATAATCATTTGAAAACAGTTCGGAAAAAAAATCCTTCAAGCGGCTCATTTAACATCCGATCTGGACTTGGTCTCTGTTATTTACACACAGTGGACTTCGACTTTTTGGGCTACAATTGGTCTGTGCACCATTGGCACAGTTGATTATCTGTACTATCAATGATCACGGCAATGACTCATGGTGCGGGACTACCGCAAACGACTAGGGAAAGTACGGTAAGAAAGGGCGGTTATGCCACTTATCTTTATGATTCAAGTGATGAAGTTATTGCTTTTTATGGTGACACTATTTCTGTAGTCCCTATTACCTTTCCTGGCCCTGCCCGTCTAGCATGTCTGCGAATATTTGTGCTGCTTGTCGGTGTTTCTTAGCCTGATCGATTGGTGAGGTTCGACATATGTACTCTTGTTGTGAACATCGTGTGGTCTGGTCGGCCCGCGTTGCGGTCGTTTTGTGCCTCCATGGTCCTTCGGTATAAGGTTTACTTGTTTTTGTGGGACATTATTGTCTGGTACTGTGGTTGGCCGGCCTTTTTCCTGTTCTCGACTTGCTTGTTTCCGGCCTGGCTTTTGTCTGGTTGGGCTTCTGGTTGTATGATTGGAATAAACATGATAATCTTTATGATTCATGTGATGATGATAAGCTTGATAAGAGCACTGATTTTTACGATGACATTATGTCTGCAGTCTATGTTGACGTTCCTGGCCCTGCATGTATGCCATTTATGCGAATGCCTGCCCTACTTTTCGATGCCATTTAGCCTGGTAAGCTGGTGTGGTTCGAGCATCTACCCTTATTTTGGAAGACATGTGGTCTTGTCGGCTTGCCCAGCCAACGCTGCCTCCCGAGGTGTTGCTATGGCAGCAAAACCCACTGAAAGGAAGGGGATACCCATTATGACAAAGAAAACATCTTTTCTACCTGGGCTAAGTTTCGAGGTACTCAGACATGGTAGTCTACACGGAAGCATAATGGTTTTCAGACAATTCAAAAGAAACATCCTTCCAGTAGTTCATTTAACTTCCTTTTCACGTTTCTAATGAACCTTCAAGTAGTTTCTTTAACGTCCGGCCTACTGTTGGTCGATTCACTTAACTTACACTTTATGTTTCAAATAGTTCGTTTAACTTCCGAGTTATAGTTGGATAGTTTGTCTCTTAAAATAGTTCACTTGTCTTCCATGTTATGTTTCGTATAGTTTGCTTAACTTGCAGATTGCAGTTGGTCTCGACACCAATTGACGCAACGGGTCATCTATTATTCTTCATAACCGAGGTAACCCCGCGCGATGGTAAAGGCCTGCGGTTGGACAATTGACTTTTGATGCAGGTGTGCACCGGTCAAGCCATAATTTTGACACATCCGCACTTCATCCTGTCACAAACACGTCTTAACAGGTGTCTTACATAACACAAATCAATACCATGATGATCCCTAGCGCAAATATATGGTTGTAAGAATCAAGTCCTCATACCCATCATTGTTTTAATTCTAAGTTTTTACACCCGCAAGGTTGTTAAAGCCCGGTTACAATACTAAAATTTATTGTTTCGCAAAAGCTTGTTAGAGCCATTGTCGTAGTGCACATCCTCTCATGGTTTTGATAACTCAGGTCACTCCTTGCGAAAAAGGCAGAGAACCTTTCTGCTATCGAAACCGGATCTTAAAGGGAATCAATAAGCAAGGTTCTTCTCTCTAAGTGACCATTTCACACCCCAGATGGACCTTTTTCCTTGCATCAACAAGACAAACCATTCGAACGTTGTGAAGTTTGTATTATAGACTCTTGAGTCTAAAATACCAGGTTTTCAAGTGTAAACATCTCCGAAATTCAAGCGATTGCAAGTGCAACGCTAGAATTGTTGTTTTAGTGGTCCAAAGTAGAAAGCTACAAGTTCCCACATAGAAATTTTATAGTAACGAACTAGAATATATATTGTCTTCACATAACTCACTAGTTTTTTTAGGGAAGAACTAGACTAGTAGGCCTTGCAAATGCGAGGGCATTGTCTATTCAGAGCAGAAAGCTTCGTCAAGATCGCATTACTCCATGTAGAATGATAAAATATATTTTCTAGTTTAGCAGAAACTCAGTCCATGGAGAAGAAAAATGCTTAATTATAGACGAACACGTCCCCTTTTGGAAAAATTAGTTGCATTGAGAGAGACAAATTTTCTTGGTCAATATTATTTTCTTAATGTATCCTTAAACTCTAATGATACATACAGTCATATTTATTTATTTGTTGAAAACAATTATTTTGAGCTCCAAAAAATCTTGTTTCTAGTGTCTCTACTCATGGATTTAAATATGCTTATCCTTACAAACAATATTATCAATATAGAATATTTAGCTGCAATGCCTATATAATTGTAACAACAAATGATAAAAAGTGCTTATTCCATATATTTCCAATCATGTTGTGAAACATGAATACCAATGTTGTGAGCTTATAATGCTTGATCACGCCTCTTATGAATGTGTCCATACACACAACAAGTGAGCATTAAAACATACTTGATAACACATATTTTTGCATTAGTACTGACCCTAGCAATGCATATTGGGCCACAAGTAATGCATTAAGCATTATATTACCAAACTGGAACCCATCATGGGCAGTTATGGTTATTCCCAGGGCCACCATAGTAGATGTAAGTGCCCCAGTCGCCATAGTTGTCACTTTGCACGTTATAACAATTGTTTTGCTCAGTTATCAAGCCCACACCACTTGGGGAATTGAGACAGTTGGACGAATCTACCACTTGGATGTTCTTGATGTGACTCGCCTTACCGAACCCTTCATTTGGGAAGTGTCCACTTCCCATATGTGTGGAAGTTTGGCCGGCATCCGGTGAAAATACCTCGCCGCCCCACATGATTGTAGAGGCACTATCTGCCAAGTAGTTGAAGATGGATGATGGCCAATACCCCACATAATTGCCTCCCACTTGCAGCCACCAATTGCCCCCCGCTTGGTCCTGCAAGCCAAAATTAGCATACTAGAGAATATAACACACATGATTAATTATGACCAGGCAATATATTTTAAATCCCTTAAGTGCCAAAATCATGGCCAGAAAGGGAACATTAATGGGCTAGGGTGAGCTGACAGGGATGAGTGTTTCTCGTAGTGAGCTCAAATATGACATGGATTATAGATGTATTGAGTAATCGACTTGCGATGTAAAAGACTTGCATGGTAACAATATGTTCCTTACTTGAGTTCTAACAAATTATAGTCGACCAATGAGAAGGACTAACCTTTTATGTAATTGTGCATCTACAATAACGAGACGTGCTCTTGACGATGTGTGCAAGAATGCATCTAGGGTAAAAAAAATACGTCCTTCTATGCTACGAGAGGATCATGTGGTGGTGCAGGATTTCCATAAAAGTTCATATGATGTGTTATCTTTAATTGTGAGTCAATCTAATATTAGAATGTCTTAACTACTATACCCTAGTTAAAATATGTGGAACGTATTTATTTTCCCCAACTCTAACCGGGTAAGGAGAGTGACTTGAAAAAGTCCCTTGTTCAATACCCAGCTTGACATCATTGCATTTGCAGACAAATATGAGACGTGCATGGGACAACTTCTACTCCATTATTGAGCCAAAACAGGCTCGGAATCACAGTTTCCCTAAGAACAAGAGGTTGGAATGGATTGTCTATGTCCACTCTTTAATTTTATGTTGTATGCTTAATATTGAAGTATAAGGGAACATAAGTTTTTGGCTAGAACTAGCGAGTGCATCCACCTCAAAGCGAGAGGTCTCAAGTTTAAATCCTAGTGGATGTAATAAATTAAAATAATTGTAATACACTCCTATTTGAATGTTTGGGTATAAGGGATGCTGGACATCAGGGGTAATGTTAAAGTATAAGTGAATTTTTACTTTCGCCTAGGAGCTTGACCATTTTAATTCAATTGGTATGTGCACGTAACTAAATATTTATGATTTCAAAGATTATTGTGTCTTTTTACCTTCCAAACTAAGATATCGATGTCATATTGTGTGCCACCATACGTGGACATTGGGGAGATACTGCCGCCAATTGTGATCTGATTGCTTGTTTGGATGAAGCCTGAGCACAGTAGGTTGTAACATCCTGTTGTTTGATACGCATCGCGCTACAATATTACATACAATAGAAAATTAGTATTCTGGTATTATTCCAAACCTTAGGAGAGAAGGTCTCAATATTAGAATAAAATAAAATAAAATCGAATATGATGTTTATCTTACTGTCCAGTAGATGAAGAGTCTCGTATTGCTATCGCTATATAGATATGGATAAACCTGAAATTTTTGTAGAGACCACAAGGCCATTAGCCAAAATGGAAGATATTGCACAACTAACTAGACCATTACAAAATGTGTAGGACTTGTATAATAGCTATGTCTAAGCATGACCACATGGGTGTTTTTTATTAGGTCGAAGAGATAGATAGATATGTAATTGTTAGACACACACACACATATATATATATATATATATAGAGAGAGAGAGATTTTGTGGTTGTCCTTTCGCAACAGCAAACAAAAAAACAAGACAATATAAGTTTGTTTATCCCTTCCTTCAATTGAGATTATGCAAATATAGTGTGACACCTTGCTAATAAGTGCACCAATATCAGAAATGCTCGTGGAATCCCGATTTTCCATCCTTTATCCAAAGTCTTGATTATGTTCCACCGGCAGTCGCATGTTATCCCTTCTGCACGCGTGATGGTTAATGGAATGTGATGTTGCTTGCTTTTTGAGTTGAGTCCCTTTAGATGTACACCCTATCTATGCTTATATATCTAGGAAATCCCTTTATAATATTGATATAGTTTTTTTCCATTTGCATTGCGCCCCTTTGTGTGTGTTTGGAATTTGTTAATTTGAGAACTTAGCTTGAGTTATCTCAACTCTTGTTGTAGCCATCCATCATGATTTCATCAATCCAAATTCTGGATTCGTAGTTTAACCTGTGCTAACTTTATTCATCCATGTGTTAAGTTGAAACAACAAAATGATAAGAAAATATATTATGTCCTGAACTGCACACTAGATTACTAAAGTGTTACAAACTAACTTATTAGCCAACACACATTGCATGATAAGTTGTGTTTACGCTATGAAAGAATGGTAAGTGGCATACTTCAAAAAATAAAGTTTGAGTGTTTACAATGTAAATATGTTATAAAAAATTAGTCTGGATATAATAAACTTACTTAATTAACATGTTTCTTGACAAAAATCCTTAATAGTTTAACATGGATTGTTCGTTGTCGTGTGACTCATTAAGGAAATATCTTTCGTGATTGCAAAACACAAAAAAATGACATTTTCATTTCCTAGCTACCTAACATGCATGCATGGTTTGCATTTTGACATAGGGCCTAGACATAACCTGGGTTGCTAGGGCCATGACCTAGGTTGTGGAGCCATAATTCTTAAATGAATGTTTCACTATTGGAATTGTTTGGCAATATAACACGAGTTTGGCCTGAGGCCTAGCCTGATCCTCACTCCATCCTTGCTCCACCACTAGTGAGAAACATTGTGCAAGTATACTGAGTTTGGTTTAGGAACAATATGTACATATAGCTAACTTTGTCTTCATAATGGCAAGGATAAGTAATTTAGTCTATTCTTTATGGTGTTATTTTGAAGTATATAATAATAATAAGGACAACTCAGTAATTTAGATGTTTATTTAGAGGCTTAGACTATTGTACATAATGTTCAGGACGAGTAATTAGATGCAGATGAGGAAGACAAATCCATTGTCGAATACTTCAAATTGATAATTAACATCGAGTAGTGGGGCTGGCTTCCACCCCAAACAGAGCTTGATTTACCAGAAATCCAGTCGAGTCCTAGTGGGCCTAGATTCTGTGATAAATTCCGAGAAATGGAGGAAATAATGCATTCAAAGTTTGCAGAATTGCAGGAAAGACAAAATCCTTGAAAGAAAAACCAAACAAGACCAGATGTTCCCTATTGTTATCGGGAACGAGACTAAATGTTCAGCCTTAATGAGATGGACCTTCATTCGTCTCGGGCCAGGAAAATATGCGGCTCCTCTTTGTTCTACTACCTGGGATTGAAGATTATTTTTTGTAATGGTAGATGTGGGTAATGTAGATGTAAATTTCTAGGTGTATTTCAGATTCTTTTTAATAAAGGCAAAGGTAGTTAACTGAGATGACTATCTAGGGGTTACTTTAGATTAAATACAAGAGGTGGATAATTTGGATGCATATCTAGAGGACGATTTAATATTATTTTCATAAAGGAAATGGTGGATCACTTATATTTAAATTTATGATCCTACTTTAGGTTATTATTTCATACTAACATACATGGGTAGTTTAGCACCAAGTATGATCCCATGGCAAGTGTCTCTACAAATAGTATTATGTTTTCAATTTATTAGTGGGAATATCTAGAATTTATCTATTTTTCTAGTGCATTTCATGAGAATTAACATGGCGGATTAAAAACATCTCTCTCGTTACTAGGAGTAAGTTGACAATTTTGAACCCACCATATGGGTACATGATACATTATTGATGGGTATTCCATCTATGTTTATTTTCCATGTTTATGGTAGTAATCAGTTTTGTAATCATCTATTCCCTATCATTATTCTTCTCCAAGAAGATTGCTTTTAGTCAATTTCTCTTTGATTGATTCTTGGCGATCTTTCATGTGTCATACCACCTCTATTTGAAATTGCAAGACTTATTTACTTTGTTTTGACAAGGCTTTGGCCAATAATTAATTTATTAAATGAATCATATTTAAGAGTCATATAAATAAGTATTTAGTTATGATTATATGTTTTGTAACATATTTGGCATATTAATGGGATAAATATTTGTCAAAACGTTTTCATAGTGAAGGAAATATTCCTTGTGAGGAATAATGCATGGAGTATTATTGTTTGTTAAATGAGCAATGATCCAGTTTGGGATTTCAAGTTGTCTTCTTATAAAAGTCAAGGTTCATCTCCTATGATATTGAAGTACATGAACTGGATGAAGAATTTATTTCTTTTGCATTATGTTTCCCCAAGATCAATAATTTGTGTCCCCTTCTCTAGGAAAAAATTGTCTTTGGTGAGCCAAATTTTGATGGCCTATGTGACGAGACACACTTTTTTAGGACATGAAGAAGTTTGAAACTTGTTCATTTTTCAGGGTAGGTTTCCTCAAGATTAACAACTCATGAATTGTGATTACTCGAGATTCATATTGATTTAGTTGTGTGAGAATATATTTTTTTGGTTATTAAATTTAATACAAGACGTCTTTAATAGTATCTACTAATAAAATGGGCATGTACAAATACAAAAGGTATATACACTTTAAGTTGTCAACATGCCCTTAGTTATTAAAAACAATGCTGCTAGAATAGCTTAAGAAAGAGAACATGTTGTATTAATGGAGAATCTAGTATAGCTTATTCTTATGCTCTGGCCCTTTCAACCCACATATATCATGCACGGAAACTAAAAGGTAGAGTTTAATAAATCTTTTATGATGGTGGGTATAATTTTTCCCTTTGTGGTCTCACCTGCCATCCCGCTTCAATGGTATTGAGGCTGTTGCCATTGTAGGAACCCCCAGTGATCCAAAATTGGGTTAAGCTGAAGTCATTACCCCTCGCAATCCATGGTTTCCACAAATTGAAGCTGCTTTTGGTTCCATAGCACTTATCATATTGTGCAGAGGCGACAGCATGCTTCTCAATGGGAGATAAAACAAAGTTAAATAAGCAATTTTAGAAATCACAATAGTAACAATCTAAGAAGAAGATTATTATCATATGAATTTGATTATTGAGATGGTGTTTTATACCTGGTGGCCCCTCAATACATTGGGCGTGTCGGTGTCATTGGTTGGATTGAGGTGTGGGATGATCCTAGGCATCTTCTTGCCAAACCTCCTAATGGAGCTAGCCCTCAGGACATCTTCCTCGTTGGTCCTTCGGATTGGGATGGTGTTCTCAGGGCACGTGCCATTTTGATGCCATATTTGGGTGATTGCATGGGATGTGATGTTCGAGTCATGATGCATGCCTCTTGGGTAGTAAGAAGGCTGCATCTGTAAGGTGACAATTGAGTGATATCATGATACATGTATGTGTGATATTAGGGGCACTACAACTTTCTACAATCGATAGTGATATGAAAAGGGAAATGATGTGCAAAATGTCACCTGTATAGTATGGTTCTTGAGGAGAGGATGGTCTAATGCAGGTTGTTTGGAGATGTGCACACAGTCTATGACATCACCATCCGGGCTCTGTAAATTTCTAGGAATTAGTGATTGTAACAATGTAACAAAATAGAGAATATTGCGAGGAAACTGGAAAATGTTAGATCTTTCCTACATGGTACCCATGGAGATGTGTAATGTAGAACATGATTTGTTTTTGGACTGCATGCAGTTTATATTGGTTTTGTCCCTTTAATTTTGGTAAAGGAATAGGATTCCATCTCTTAGGTAAAGCCCTATGTTAGTAAAACTAAGATTACATCTTTGGACACTGCTCACGAGCGCTCATGCACTTTCCCACTTCTGGACCGCCTCATAGCAGACTACATATCAAAATTAGAACCAAAAATGCCACTGAACGACAAATAGATTACTTTAGTGACATGCAAATTAGTTTTGAATATTCAAAAATGCATTACTTCTAAACCGAACCTCCAAATAAAAATCCATTTTGTCTATTGTGTTTTACAACGAGATCTTTCAAACTCACCCCGCATGGGCATATTCCGACAAATAGTTTCGAAAAGCAACTCTCATTCACGAAAAGCAACTTTGTGGTGGAAATATAATTTCGAGCTCAAACCAATTTTCTACTTGAACTATAAGTCAATCATTTGTTATACATTATTTGGCAAAGAAAATCATGTTTTTGAAAAACGGTTTCTTGCATATCACTAAAGTTGGTTTTTGCGTAGATCCCTAGGGCATAGACTAATTTCTTTAAAGGGACATAATATAGAAAAAAAAATATGTTTGTATTACAAGGTTCTTTCGTCACCCTATTTCACATTTGAAATAAATAGGGGCAAACTCTCAAAATTGTATAAAAATATAACTTTTAACCATGAAGCTTTATTTTAGCACATGTAATTCATAATACAGGTGGTCTAACCATTCATAAAGAAATATAATTTAACCATGAACCTTTATTGTGTATTTCATCACAGTAAGTTGATTTCTAAATGTATCCACGAGAACATATCCATATGAAATCTACTTTTGAAGATCTCACGTTGATAAACATCCAAAATTGTAGGAAACAAAACGTGGGATCTAGTTTTCCTTAAAAACAAAACTTAGCTTATGAGTCTAGGTTAGAAATGCATGTTTGTACCATAAAGTTTTTGGCAAGTTGCTTTAAAAATATATTTGTCATAACATGCCCATGGAGATCTAGTTTCAAAGACCTCATCATGAGGAACACAATGGTGACGCGCATTTTAATTTGGACACTCAATTTTGAAGCAACGCAGTTTTAAATTTTAGCAACAAGGTTTCCATGGACATGACATCATCTAATTTATTTGTATGTCTTCTTATTTGGTCCATATACCGCGCTGAGAGAAGTCATGTCTACCATGTGTGATGAATGTGAAAAACGCATGTGCACTTTTTAGCATATGGGTACATATGTTAGTCTCCAAAAAGCCAAGTAAGGCTACCTTTTTTTCTCCGGTGGATCATTTACATACTCTATCTATGAGTTTCCAAAAGTCAAAAGTTCTATGGACCAACATATTGATATGATTGGATCTACATCTGAATACATTATCTTTCTGGATTTAAAAACAAAAGTTTGGGTCCATCTCCTTGTTAACATTAGGGTACATGACTATCTGCATGTGTATTTTATAATAGACCTTTGGTTATGTGTTACGCATTGAATAATGGACATCCACTTAGGATATATTTTGACATGGCAACTAATTAAATGAGGAAACACGATGTGCCAGTGTCGAAACAAGATAACCTGAAATTAAATCCATGTTAGGACAAAAAACAAAATATGTGTTGAAGTAAAGACCGTGTCCTCATAATGTTCCCGCATTTTTTATATGGTCAAGCAAAGCTATTAAAGGCACTCTCTCTCTCTCTCTCTCTCTCATTATCGGCTTTTACCTTTAAGCCACGGTAGAACCCAGTACCTGGAAATCTTGATATTTTACTGATCGGAAAAATTAGACCAAATTTGAATTAAGGGATGAAAGAAATATATTTGCACACTAGATGTAACTAAACGTGTGCTGTGGAACTAAGGTTAGCAGGGAACCTGCTTATGCGGCCGTGCTCCACCTGCTCATTTTTAACTTGTTTTGCTTCGTAAGTCCGGTAAGCAGTGAGAGTAAAAAATGTAGCGCAAAAACAGAGGGTCGGGAATTTGACCCGCCACCTTATACTGTCTTGCAGAAAGCCAGTAGCGGAAACAGGGGACCAGCACCCCCCCTCCCCCCCTCCCCCGGCACATGGAAGAGAAGGGTGTTCTCCATGTAGACTCTTTTTTTACTCCATCCGTACTTAAATCTATGCTTTTTTAGAGATTACATACAGAGCAAAATAAGTGAATCTACAATATAAAATATGTCTATATACATCCGTATGTAGTTCATAGTAGAACATGTAAAAAGATTTATATTTAGAAACAGAAGGAGTAGTAGGCTTATATTATTGTATAATTACAGAAGCGTGCAGTGTGGGTAACTGGAGTCGGTACCTGCCTCCACCAGTTTTGCATGCACGTACTACGTACTGTGAGACCGAGCCACAAAACAACTGAGAACACGCAAGCTAATGATAGACATGCAAATAAACAAGGACCAACATAATTTAAGCTAGTTGAAGATGCATCATGCATCTGTGCTGATCGATGTACAACACTAGAGAAGCACGACTTGCATCGTACATTCAGACTGAACGTGAACATACGCGGCACCACTGCATATATACCTCAATGCTTGCGACAGGAGTCTTATTGATCCGCCTGAGGAGGCTTCGTGCCTCCCGCCGCCGTTGCACCAAACTCCCGGCAGTCGTCGGCGCTGCCGTCACCCGGCCCTCCATGAAGAGAAACGTCAGAGCCACGACGAGCGCGACCAAGCACGCTCGCGTCGCCGCCATTGAGCTACCTCGCTGCAAGCCTGCTGGTGTGGGTTCTGCCAGACTCGGCTGCTGTGCGATCGAGGGGAGGCGGAGCATCCCGGCGTTTTATAGGGTCGGACGAGAGTGCAGACGATCGACGTCTACGTCGGCCTGGCCCTGCTACCGTATATTTTAGTTGGGGCCGTTAAAGCTTCACCTGGTGAAAGAGCTTCGAATGGTGTAAGCACTCAGTAGGATAGTCGGAGGCAGCGCTAAAATGCATGCGGCAGCTAGCCGAACCCCTCGTTTTATCAGGTTTCCACGCTTTCATAGCACAGACTTGGATACAGGAGTATGACACCATAGAAGCATAGAATGGGATTAGGCTAACAAAGTCTCAACAGATGCAGAAGTTAGTCTATCTAGATTAAATCATTCGCTTTGTATGCATTAGTATATGGTTTTTCTGTACATATAACATATTAATGCCGAAAGTAGTGGCTACTCTCGGGAGTAGTACACCCGAGTTAGCAAAAAATTGAAAAAATGTAACCACACTTTATCCATAAAATCTGAAATTTTGGGACATCAAACATTATCACATGTGTGAGGCCCTTGGAAAATTTCATATAAAAATAACATCTGAGCAGCTCTCACCAAAAATAACAAAATGACTGCTCAAAAAGTGCACACAACTTTCAGCAGCGTCTTTTTTTGGTGAGATCTCCTCGGATGTTATTTTTTTAATGAAACTTGGCAAGAACCTCAAACATGTCATATAGTTTGATGTAGCAAATTTTCAGTTTTTTTTTTGGATTTCGTTTGATAAACTTTTTTCAACCTATTTTGCTTACTCAAGTGTAGTAAACCTGAGAGTAAAAAGTCCAGTTAGTAAAGTCCTTTTCGAGATATGGGTTTTTATTTTATATCTAGGGGTCCTTTTTAGTGCGGATCTAACCAAGTGTTGCCAAAAACCACGAATTTTCATAGATAGGTCCGCAGGCACCCTTAGCAATCGCCCTAGAAATAGATGTTCATGGGATGATCAACCTTACGAACTGTACCCAGAAATCTATTTCCAAGGGTGGTTAACAACATGGTCTGCCCTAGAAAGAGTTTACAAATAAAATAAAAAAATAAAAAATGCCAAAAATAGATATAACTTCCATGACTAAGCATCTACCGCACTTACAACTCTAGCTCCAAGAATGTTTTGAGCTCTTTTCATTTCTAGCCCCTATCAACTTTTGGAGCCAGAGTCATGGTTTTCACTTTCTGTGAGAATTCAATAAAATTTACTAAATTTTATTAATTTCAGTAGACACTGGAATATTATGTTTCGGCCAAAATAATTTAACAATTTCAATGGTACACAAGAAATCAAATATTTTTAAAAATTTCGAATATTTAATTAAATTCAAGTAAATATTTTGGCCCTTTGGCCGAAATGCAAACTGAAATCACTGCACTAGGTGCTGATTTTTTTAAAACTAAAATTGAAAACAATGGCCAGAGCAATATATAGGCCCATTAAAGGCATCCAGTTGGGTATTTTTGTTGTTTCTTTCAACTAATGTGTATGTTTATACACTTTGTTTAATCCTAAAAACATCAAATCGTGCATGGGTATTGGAGTTGAAGTTGCGCCGGATAGAGTTGCGCAAATGCTTCATAGTTTGGACACTTCAAATGCTTCATAGTCTTGTTAAACTTGAAATGTTTCAAACTATGAAGCATTTGCACTGACCCCGAGTCGTTAATCGGCTTCAATGTTGTGGCCAATATGCTAGATGTAGTCACTACAAGGGCTAAAACGGGTGGCCATGTAGGTGGCTTGATACCAGACCTGGTGGGTGATGGGTTATCCATATCTTGGTAGTGAACATGACATGGACAAGGCATTTAATATGAAACTAACTTGATGCCTCGTCGAGCAACTCTCTGGCCTTAAGATAAATTTCCAAAATATCGAGCTCACCTACTTTGGTAAGGCCAAAGAAGTTGAGAGTTTGTATATGACCCTTGGTTGTGAAACTGCATCACTCCCATTTTGCTATCCTAGAATCCCTTTCCATCAGTATAAGCTTCTGAATAAGGAGTGGAAGGGTATTGAGGACAGATTGGAAAAATATCAGCTGTTGAAAAGGGAAACTCACTTCCTACGAGGATGTGTGTTATCCGTACTAATGTTATTATCACTAGCCCACCGATGTTTATGTTGTCCTCCCCTGAAATACCTAAATGGGTAATGAAAATATTAACTTACTACATGTCCTTGATTTTCTTTCAAAGTGTTTAGCATAAGAAAAAATATGGATTAGCAAAGTGGAATGTGTAGGCCAAAGGATCAAGGGGCCATTGTACAATGACCTGTAAATAAATAATAGGTGTATGCTCGGCAAATGTCTATTCAAATTATTAGAAGGTGAAAGGGTATGGGAAGAATTACTTCGCACCAAGACTTGTAATACACTTTCCCGACTAATGACAAAGCCAAGAATATTTATAATTCTAGGAAAGGATGAACGAGAGCCAAGGAGGATTCTCTAGTAGAGGTTTCTTATTGGTCGGTAGTGGTCAACACACACGATTTTGCTGAGGCACCTAGCTGGGGGATTGATACAAACAAGCATAGGGGATAATTATTAAATCTTGTCGATACGTAAGAGTGTCGAACCCAAGTAGTAGCAGCAGAAATTGGTTTGTGGAAATATCTAGGATAATGCAAAAGTCAACTAAGTGATAGTCATTTATTTGATTGATTGCATGGTTGCAACTAATGAAATAACAATAAAAGTTAGTTGAATGCAGAAGTAGCCAAGGTTCTTATAAAGGCTAGATCGTTTTCAATGGTTGTGGGATATCTGCCTAGATGTCATGTGTTTGATTCGTTTGATCGTTGTCATGTGGATAGAGCCTAAGCTAACATGCTGCAAAACTGTGGCCTCAGAAGTTCTTATGATTATACTCCCACCAGCCAACCCGGCTATTAACTATAATAATGATGGCATGACTAACCATTGATTTATGTTTCAGGTCCCTATGTAACACTTGTCTATAAATCCTAGACACTGGCATCGGTATTATATCACTCTGGACTTCCCTAACAAATTTATTATAACACAACGCTCTCCTCCATGCCCGTAGATGGTGAAGTGGAACACAATCGGTGTTTGCACACCACCACTAGAGAATTGTAGCACAACATATAGTCAAACATGAATTCTTATTGCAATTCATATGATATATCTCAACTGAGTTTCTCCATGTCCTTGAAAACGTAATGGACCACTCACAAGTCACTAATAAAACTCAAAGCATAGCCGGCTCCATGTGTGATTCTTCCTATAGTGTGTGGAGACGGAGGAGTCCACGACCTGTGGGTAGAGCCAGTGGAAGACGGAACTCAAGCCATGTTCAACCGTTTTGGATGGCGGCCCATTAATATGATGTATGTAGATCTCGTATCTAATGTTTAAACTTTGCATAACAAATGGCTGAGTGCATCAACTGATAAATAGAATGAATATGAACTCGGAGAACTTTGCCTAGACCGCATGTTCTCTGGTATTTCTTGTATTTATTATTAATATTTTATCATGTTCTCTGGTCTTTCCATCCTTTTCATAAAGAAAAAATAGAACGCTTCCTACATGCTAGTCAGATGATAAATCAACGATAACATTTTTTTACAGGGGTGGAGCGGCCATTATGGGTGGGTGCGGTGAATAGGGAGAGTAGTGGTGAATTTGTACGGGCTTTCTACAATTGCATGGATCATTACAGCACGTGCGGAACCACCAAATGCATGCAGCATTACAGACTTTAGTACGTGCGGAACCACCAAGTGCATGGAGCATTATAGTACGTGCGGAACTACCTAATTACCTCCACCCGGGAGACACTCCACTTGGCCAACTTGTTGCAGGTGATAACATTATATATGACAAATTAATTAAGCTATAATCGAGACATGATCACTTGACCAAGTTAGCTGCGGGTTCTAATGTAGTCCGGCCAGACCGTTCCAGATTCATGGTACAGCTGAGTCATTAGTCATTACAGCATAAGAAAAATGGAACCAACCCTTTGCATGCGATCATGTTTGTTCAAGGTACATACTCCCTCCATCACATAATATAACAACATTTTTGGTAGTAATTATAAATATACATTTTTTTTTATAAATATACAAAGTAGAATGTTACTGGTTTTCGTTCGAATGTTCTTCATCCTCCCAAGAAATGCAGATGAAGCACCCTAAATTAGAGCACCAATAAGCATGGCGATGGCAATAGCAAGGTCAGTAGACAGTTCTCTCTCTTGGATTATGACTCGTACAACACGGTAGTTTTTGTCGTTTTCAGCACGTCAACAAGTACCGTGTTCCAAACATTTATTTCTTCCTTTAGAGACCATCTTATATTTAATAATTGGATGCACCATATGAGGCTCCACGTTAATACCGGTGAAACGTAAATACTATCCATCAGATCAACTTACTACCTAAGCATATCCGTCGGATGAATAGCCTATGGAGTCCACGCCCGTTCTCCCACACCACACGTATTCACGGTGGACTCTCGCATGTGATTTACCAAAAGAAAAAAATCCCTCGCTGACTGCCGAAAAGAACTCTTCGATCTCTTCCCCGTACTCTCCACTACCCCATCCCCTAGGACTAGCGCATCATGGAAGTCATAACCTGCTGTTGTATCGATGTTAGAATCAATCTACAAACATGGTACGATCTAATCCAGCATGTGCCCCATGCGCCTCCACCTCTTGACTGGAAAGATAAGATCCAACATCAACTACCTATATTTGGAATTTAGGATGATCAAGCCTGTTGGGTGCCGATTAAACCAAATCCGTTTGATGGCAGTTGTTCTCCGGTACTACTGCAGCTCTGTCATCCCCTCTAACATTCAGGTTTGGTTTCTTCAATCATACTTAATTAATTCCATGTCGTCGGATCTTAATGATACATGATGATGCATGAAAGGAATTCTGGATAGTAGGATGCTTCATGTGCGATCTGTGATGTCCGCGAGCAGGTTGAGAGTGAACTAATTCTGAATATTAGTTACCTATGGTGTCTGTTCGCGCTCTACCTCGTATCGAGGCTATATCAGATCACGCACCCATTCTCCTGACTACTGTGTTGCCACGACCACAACATAGACGCAAGTTCAAGTTCGAACTTGGGTGGTTGCTTCGGGATGGCTTTCACGATATGGTCAAGGAGGTGTGGG
>CBMN010036077.1:0-12525 GCA_000582825.1 Hordeum pubiflorum
ACATGCAAGGCGACGGTTTACAACTACGTCGCAAAAAGGGGTTAAAAACCGTTTGNNTAGCACGTCGTTGCACCAGTGCATGTTGCATCTCCCAAGATGGAGAGCGCAAAAGAATGTATAAGTTTCTTGAATGTAAATGTGGAAAAATAGTCTTATGTATCACAATTTAAATTCACCCATGTAATCTGTGCGCTGGTTTTTGAACATTTAATAAAATTATCACAGTTATTAAGCCTTCTTTATTTATTGTTAGTATCACTTGATTATGTTGCTATGATGACTATTGTGCTCAATGTAATATTGTTTGTGAAGTTTTTGCCGCACTTTTAGGGCCTAAGTTTAAGGTACCATCTTAGAATTTTTTGTTGGACTACCATGTGCTTGACAAAGATATTAGCAATGCCCAAGTTTATTTTACTTGTATATATTGTGATTTTCCGGTTAGATATGAGTTGTTATGTGGTTAGTAACTGATTTTGGGGTGCTTATGAAACATGCATCACACGTGCATGAAGGGGAGGGTCTATGTTTTTGTTTGATTTGAGGGAAGGGTCTCTGTTTTTATTTGATTTTCTCAGCTATGTATCTTAGTATTTATTGGTCTTTATATAATAAGGTTTGCGCGATTAAGTTACTGCTCTTGAATATTCAACTAGATGGTGGCAAGAAAAAGAGATCAACAATCTTTTGAATCCTTAAGATTAAGTAGACATGAACGTTGCTGAGGAGAACAATAGCAAGACAGAAAATCAGTTTTTCAATATATGAATGAAACCACATGATATCATTGAATTAGAACAATGGTTTGATTGATGTGTTTTTCAGTTCGATGGTAATGCAATGACACTCAACTATAGTGAGTCACAACCTCAATCTGGAATCAGGAGGGAGATGCGGACGGTGATTAGGAGTCGGACATGCCATTAGCGGTGGTGGCATGTTTGGATTGGGTTCGAGGGGAGACGGTGTGAAGTGATTTTAAAACAAAAAAGAAGTCAACAATGTCACATGATGTGCATACCTAAAATTGTATGTTTGACACAATTAGTTTAAAATACTACTAGAATATGCATATGCACCCATTACAACGCACGAAAGTTAACTAGTAAATTAAATAAACGAAGCAACTTGGACATGAGTATTGTTGGACGGATAACAACGAAATGCTACTGGGTCAAACATGAATGTCACATCCAAAACAGAAACAACTAATATGCATATGAAAAACTCTTGAATGATTTTGGAGCAGAAACATGTATGGTTTTTGCGGCCGAAAAAGGAAACAATATGTTTTTTTGTCAGAACTGAAAATCACTACAAGCATGTTGCATTCTAGCAGATAAGAAATACTACTCCGGTCGTTTAGCCCATTACCCTATAGCCAGCCCATCAGGAGAAGGGGAGGGGGGTGGAGGTGTAAGCAAATGAGTATTTCGGCTAGCGAAAAAAGGCGGAAATGAGAGCAAAGAGATGGTGGGCTTCGTATTGAAATTTAAGGAAGGCTGAAACTCTAAGAAGCTTAAGGAAAGCACCAAATGACTTTGAGAATTCAGAACAATCTACCAGGCGTAATTAATTACTATGTATTCAATTTGTGAGTAAATATTGGTATTTATATTAATTATGTGATTAGAGACTCGCTTGCATGAAAGTGTCACTTGTCCTCACTATCCATATCGCCCTGGCTTTAGCACATGAGGATGATATTTCTTTTGAACTCGATCACACATTGTGATATTTGTAATTTCCACAATAAAAAGTATTCTCAAGCATTAGGGCAGGGAAAATGAACAAGTCGTTATTTTCGACATTATGTGTGCACACATCAAATGGTGTTTTAGCGCTCCGACGAATATCCTAACCTGGAGTAACAAAAAAACTTGCAGGTGAAGGTGCACTACGGTTGGTGATTTCGCTGTCTCATTGTTTTCTACATTTGCTCCAATTGGCGAGTCCTTCGATTCGAAGGTTTTGGTGCATGGTGACAATGACTGAAAGCCACCCCCATTGAAGATTTGTCACAACGATTATAACAAAAATCCCACGATTAAGTAAGAAGATGATCGGACCTACTGTCAAAAATCTCACACTCATTTGACTTTCTCGCTACTGTCAAAGGTTAGCAACTCCAAAACGGTCATTTTCGCCGGGCCAACGGCCCGTCTCTCTGACTCTCTCCACGCGTCACGCCGTCGCGCGCTAGCTGCCGACCGCTGCCGGCCGGGAACCGGGTCCGACCCAGTCCTCCTCCCGCCATAATTTAAATCCCGCAGGACGCCAAATCCCCATCCTACCCCCGTCCTCCGCTCTCCCACCAAGCAAGAACGCGTGCCCTTTTCCGCCATTTCGTCCTCTCCGTCGTCTGCTTCCGAGTCCAAGGTTATCGAAACAAAACCATCCCCATCACCGAGTGTCCTGCTCAGTGCAGGCGGCACGGCACGCGACGCGAGAGAAGGCAAACATGGCAGGGCCTACGCCGACGTACTCCGCCGTCGTGGCGCACGCATCGGCTTTCCTCGCGGAGCTCATCGCCGACCCGCTCCTCCGGCGCCACCTCCTCTCCGCCGCAGCCGCCGCGGACGGCGGCGGGGGGCAGCACACGGCCGCGACGCTCCAGGCGCTGTCGCTCATATCGGACGCGCTGGACACGGTACCGTCTGCCTCGCCGTCTCCGTCATCGCTCCGCGCCGCCGAGCGGCTGCTGCTGTCCCTCCCCGCGGCCACCCCGCTCTCCTGCCTCCTCTCTGCGCTCGCGTCGGCCGCGCGACGACGCGGCGGGGCGCCTTCCGCCGCGTCCTCCGTGCTCGACCTCTTCGTCCTCGACTCCGCGCTCGCGCGCCACGAGCTCGCGCCCGCGGCATTCGAGGCGCTCTTCGCGCCGCGCCTCCTCCCCGTCATGCGGCACTTCGCCACGCGCCGCGCGTCGGCCGCCGCCGCCGTGGCATCCGCGGCGCAGGGCGACGAGGACAGATCCGTGGAGACAGTCGCGCTGTCGGCGATGAGGGTGCTGTCGCTGATGAGCGGCGCCCAGGCGCACGAGATGAGGGGCCTGGAGCGCGAGTACGAGATGGTGCTGGACGTGAACTGCAAGGCCTACGCGCTCTACCTAAAGAAGATCCTCGAAGCTGGCGAGGCGCCAAGGATGTCGCCGCCGCCTCCTCCTCCAGAGCTTGTATTCACCGTCGGGCAGCACGCCGACGAGTACGAGAACACCGGCTACGAGGAAGCCTCGACGGACGCCGACGATGGGGCCGTCAGTTCGCACAATGGCGTGCGGAATAATGTAAGTCTACAAACACACTGCGTTATTTCCATTCATTTTCAGCGTGCTCAACGGAATAGTGCAGACTCCAGAGTCACAGCGGTTTCCGGTGATCTTTGTAGCCAATGTGGGCGGAGGCGCAGGGCGACCTGTACCCGCGGCAGGGCAGCGTCAAGGGTCGCAGGGAAATGATGAGGCCGCCGAGCCTGTACCCGCAGCGCGTGGCTCCGCACCTCATAGTGCAGCAGCAGAAGAAGCAGCCGCCACAGGCCGGGAGAGGAAGCCCGGCGTCCAGACTCCGGGCCGGGTACTCGCCTCCCACGGCTTCGGACGACAGCACGGAGGATTCTTCATCCGAGCTCTACACCGGAAAACAGGTACTATGTGTGTTGCATGACTGTATCTGAACCTTAACGCGGACTGAAACTGAACCTTGACGCGGACTGAAACTAAAGTTTTTTCTAACAGAAGCTAGAGAAGTCTTTTTTTAGACTATGATAACAAGCGAACGTCAGATTTCTAAGCATAACAAGACGGACGTTTTCTATAGCAAATTATGTTTTCCTGGGGATGTTAATTTCCCTTAATAAGCAATGGCAAATTCATCATGTTCAGTTTTTTGTCAGAATTTGCCGTACTTGTTAAAGAAAATTGCCATCCTCGTGATAACATGAATTGACGGATTTGCAATGCTTGCTAAAGAAAATTGTAATCCTAGGGACAACATAATGTCTCGTAAAAAATACTCGTTTTGCCATGTTTAAAAATCTGATGTCAGTTTTCTATCATTTCCCCTTTTTATCGTCCGAAACTGGAGGTGTTCATTGGTGCTCAAGTAATTTCCCAAAAAAGATTAGTAGTATGCAGCCAAGGGCATGGTTAGTTAGGATGTACTCCCTCCGTAAAGAAATATAAGAGCGTTTAGATCACTATGGAAGGAGTACTTCCTTCGTTCTAAAATATTTGAAAATCTAGGTTTGTCCTAAATCAAACTTCTTTAAGTTTGACCTTGTTTATAAAACAATTACTAATATCCACTACATCAAACGTTATATAGCATGAAAATATATTTTTTGATTAATCAAATAAACTACTTTGGTATTGTACATATCAATATACTTTTTTTCTAAACTTGGTCAAACTTAGGACAAACTATAACTTCAAATATTTTAAAACATAGGTGTTCAAGAGAAAAACAGAGGGAGTAGTGGTTTAATAATTTAATAATTAAGCATAGATGTCGGCCTGCAAGTAAAAATATCAACTTTGAACTAGGCAATTTAGACCGGTTTCCCAGATTACGATAATCCCGTTTAAATAACTAGATTTGATCTTATTTACTCCCTAATAAGCTCACTTTTTTTTTTCTCAAGTCATTCTTATGAATCTAGGTCCCAAAAAAGATTAGTAGTACACATCCAATGCATGATTAGACATGAAATTAGGACCAGTGGTTTATAGTAAATAAACAGGGAAGCCGGCCTACAATACAAGTAAAAAATATACTTTGCGTTAGGCAATTTAGACCCATTTAGCAGATTATGATAATCCCATTTCAATAACTAGTTTTGGTCTTATTCACTGTCTAATAAACTGCCAGTTTTTTATCTACATTTTTACTGCTTTTTTTAGTGCATTTTCTCACTTACCTTCTCACAACATATTAGAAACCAACTTCATCCAAATTTAACATCTTGAAACTGAGCCATAAGAATTATTGGATAGATGATCCAGGTCCTATATACCTAAACAGTTTATCCTCACTACTTCTATTTCTTTCAATATGCATACATGCCACCTCATTAATTATTTCCCCCTTATTTTGGTAGGTGCATGCTTCAGCATACGGTCTACATATTTTTCAAATCCATGCAACTTATTCACATAATTAAGTCTTGCATGTTTGCCACGTTATCAACATGTCATCTCATCATAGTTAATACTAAATAATGGTCAAAGTTAGAAAATTTTGATGACACACTTTCTTGGAAGCCATCAGTTTACAAAGGGAGGTATTACAAAACTAGGCGATATATTGCATGTATTACATGTGAGTTGTGATAATCCCATTTTACTGTACCATTGTCACATGTTTTACCGATGAGTTAGTTTTTCTGGTATAATGTGCATGAAATAAAAAGCTTAAAGGCACCAGATATGCCCATCCTTGTAACAAGTGTAGTGATTTTATTTTCATAAATTTCTGTAGTCAATTAGATCGTAGTTTGGTTCGCTGAATATGGCGCTGGCAATTTAGCAAATTTATCTTCATATAAACCAATAAATAAGTTAGGCATAACATAATCCAACGACACAAATAAGTCTATAAGAACCTAAAGTAAGGATGAATATCTGAATGAGAAACCATATAATGGGGGAGGTGGTATCCCTTACTTGTTTAAGACAATTACCAATTATTATTTTTGCGATGAAGTTTCAGACAAATACAATTGTCCTGCATACGTTTGAAACTGAAATTGCAAATATATTTTGTGTAACTACTAAATTTTCGTCAATAAGAAACCAGTACTCACAATCGTCAACTTAGAAACAAGAATTCATTGATAGATTCCAGAACAGCCCTTATAATGGACAATGGTATGAACAACTACCCTACTACTCTCCCGGATATTTTTGTATTTGGAAGTTTGTATATACAATCCCAACTTGAGAAATAGGACCGAGATGTAATAAAATCTGATAGAACTCTTGAAACAGATAATCACTTAAACATCCAACCAACCTCATCACCTAGCCACCCAATTTGAGTAAATTTGCACATATTCAAAATTTAAAAAAATGTAGTGTTGCAGGGCAATTTTAGACCGCTGATATTTTCAAACTTTAAAGAAAATTGGGGAACTATAAATGGTGTGCCCTAAATAAACCTTTCAAATTTTGAAATCTTTTTGCTAAAAAATTGAAAAGTCAAGTAAAAATAAACATCTACTCCCTTTGCCCACTTTTACTTGATGATGATGTCCTTCTACGTGATTTAACTTTCATCACTAATATATGTGTTATACAGTATATACTAAAAAGGAGGAAATTGCTCGTGATTGAGTTCAGAGAGAGGTATGATCGTGGAGAGACGATAGAAAGGTTTGGGCACAGGTTGACTCGACTCATGCTGTGCTCCACGAGCTTGAGACTTGAAAACCGAGCCGAGTCACACTACAGTACGACCGATGGGACCCGGTGTCAGATTTGGGTTTATATGGTTAATTAGACAGAATTTGTGTTTTTTTTGTCACTCTTAGCCCTAGAATTAATTGTGGGGATTAGTTAAAATCCTCTCGACTTTTGGTTCTGCCTTACAACGGCCCCAAAACAGCAATTTCCTCTAATAAATAATAGTACCATTGAAAACTTTGTTCAAACACAAATTCGATGATATTATTTGTGCACAGAATGTAACTTACCTTTAATTGGTCAAATTCAAGTTTTTACGTACAGTTTGAATCTTGAAATTCATGCGCTCAACGTAAATTCTGCGTTACAACGGTCGTTTCTGCTCGGACGCATGGAAGAACACAAACCCTCGTTTTTTTCTCCGGCTGATGAGCCATCGCTCCAAAGCTGAGTTTCCAATGCTGCTGCCTTGTCTCTTAGGAAAAGCAAGCGGCGTCCCCGCTGTCCAAGCCACGCAAAGCTCAGCCACGCGGCGACGACGGCGCCGGCAGGCCCCGCCTCTCTCCGGAGCCCTCAAGGTAACCATTTCACCCGCTTCCAGAAACAGCGTTTCCCCGACCTAGATTGCACCGATGTTGTCGACCGAGACACGCGCTGATGGAGTTGAATACATACAGGTCCCCGATGGGCGGCGATGCCGATCTGTCGCGGCATCAGCAGCAGGCGGCGACGACGCCCAAGGACTTCGTCTGCCCGATCACGAGCCAGGTGTTCGACGACCCCGTCACGCTCGAGACCGGCCAGACGTACGAGCGCCGCGCCATACAGGAGTGGCTCGACCGCGGCAACGCCACCTGCCCCATCACGCGCCAGCACCTGCACGGTGGCAGCCTCCCCAAGACCAACTACGTCCTCAAGCGCCTCATCGCCGGCTGGCGCGAGCAGAGCCCGCCCGCCACGCCCGCGGTGCCGATAACACCCGCGACCGCGAGGATGGAAAGCCCGGCCCCTGAGTTCAAGATCAACTCGCCGTCCCCGGACGCCACCGGCAGCCAGGCGAGCGCGCCGTCGCCGACCAGCGTCATCGTGCAGGCCACGGTGGAGAGCGCCGTCGGCGAGCTCCGCGCCGCGGTGTCCTGCCTCTGCACGTCCGAGGAGCTGGCCGAGTCGGAGAAGTCGGTCCTCAGGATCGAGCGGCTCTGGCGCGAGGCCGGCGCCGCCGAGCAGGCCTTCTTCTCCGCGCTGGCCAAGCCCGCCGTGATCAACGGCTTCGTGGAGATCCTCTTCAACTCCGTCAGCGCGCAGGTGCTGCAGGTGGCCGTCTTCCTCCTCGCCGAGCTCGCCTCCCGCGACGACGGCGTCGTGCAGACGCTGACGCGGGTGGACAGCGACGTGGACTGCCTGGTCGCGCTGTTCAAGAAAGGGCTCGTCGAGGCTGTCGTGCTCATCTTCCTCCTGTCTCCTTCCGTGGAGCAGCTCGTCGAGATGGACATGGGCGAAGCCCTGGTGGCCACCATCCGGCAAGCCGACGAGGCAGACGCGCTCAACATGTGCGTCAAGCCCAAGTCCGCGTCAGTGATCCTCCTCAGCCAGATTCTCTCAGAGTCTGGCGTCGGCCGGGAGAGCACGCCGCCGGTGCCGAGGTCCGCTCTGATTTCTGAGAGGTTCGTGAGGAGCACGGCGCTGGTCTTAGAAGCCGAGCAGGTGGAGGTGAGGGTGGCCGCAATGAGGATCCTCATGCGATGCATCGGGGAAGACGGCCACTGCCGGAGCAACATCGTGGAGAAGCTGGCGGTGGGCGCCGTCCTAGACGCCTTCCACGTCGTCGGCGACGCCGACAAGTTCGAAATCGTGCGGTTCCTCTCCGAGCTTCTGAAGCTGAAAAAGTAAACGAAATTAAGTTCCACATCCCTCCCACGCTCTCTAAGTGCTGACTTGTCAACCCCATGCATAACCGTGGTTCTTCAGGCGATCGGCCGCGGAACGTGTGCTTCGGGCGATCAAAGAGGGGAGCTCCTTCAGCATGATGCACACGCTCCTCGTGTATCTGCAGTCCACCACGCCGGAGCAGAGCCCCGTCGTCGCCGGACTTCTTCTTCAGCTCGATCTCTTGGTGAGCTCGAACTTCTCGTACCGCTTGCTTATCAGCTCAGCTTGCAGGTGCAGAATGATTCGTATATAGCTCTTCTGAATCCTGATGATTTAATGTGATTGTCAGGTGGAGCCGAGGAAGATAAGCATGTACCGCGAGGAGGCGATGGACAGCCTCGTGCAGTGCCTCAAGAACTCGGATTTCCCAAGAAGCCAGCTCCTGGCCGCCGACACAATCATGAACCTCCCCGGAAAGTTCTCGTCGTCCGGGCGGCCGCTCGCCCGGTCGGCCCTGCTGAAGCTCGCCAGGGTGAAGGAGAGGTACCGGCAGTCGCAGGAGCTGAGCGTTCGTGGCACCGACGGCGCCGAGGACGACGCGGCCGGCGAAGAGAAGGCGGCATCGGAGTGGGAGAGGAAGACGGCGTACGCGCTGGTGAGCCACGAGTTCGGGCTGGTGCTGGAGGCCCTGTCCGAGTGCCTGGAGAGCAAGAACGCGGAGCTGTTCGCGGCGAGCCTCGTGTGCGCGGCATGGCTCGTCCACATGCTCTCCCTCCTCCCGGACACCGGCGTGCTCGGCGCCGCGCGCGTCTGCCTGCTCCGGCAGCTCGTGCTCGTCCTCAGGTCCGCCAAGCACGGCAGCGACAGGGCCCTCGCCATGGTGGCGCTGAGGAGCTTCATGAACGACCGCGGTTCGTTACTGGCTGCTCGACGATCATTCTGCCGAGAAGTTGTAAACTAAAACACATATCTCCTCTCTGATTTATTTATCAAAACTTGTGATATTGTTTCAGAGGGAATGCAAGACATCACGACGTACATCAAGGACGTGCTGAGGACACTGAGGGAGCTGAAGAAATCGTCCGGCCTCGCGTTCGAGATGCTGAAGCTGCTGTCAGATGGCCAGGAGTCTAGCATCGTAAGGCTCCGCGTTTACCATCAATCCGAATAAATTCACAAAGAAACCCAAATTCACAAAATTTGTACTACAAGATTTATGTTTGCTGAAGAATGTTTCTTGCTCTCTTTGGCAGGACATGTGGAACCACAAGGAGCTCAACAACGCCGACTGCAGCTCTAACGGCGAGGTCACGTCGATCGTTTACTACAAGCGCTACATCTTCTCCGGACACTCTGATGGAACACTAAAGGTTGATTTTCCAAAATGTCCGTGCTTACAGTTACAGGTCACTACTCACTACTACAGTTTCAGTTTCTGAATTCTGAAAATATAACACTCAGGTATGGGAGGGAAGCGAGAACATTCTTCGCCTTGTCCAGGAATCCCAGGAGCACACGAAGGCAATCACCAGCTTGTCAATCCTGCCTTCGGAGGAGAAGCTCTACAGCGGATCCATGGACAGAACTATCAGGGTAAGAACATACCATGTTTCTTTTTTTGTGAGATCGAGGAAAGTCGAGTTCAGAATGAAACCTGTTGGTTGGAACGTGCATGGGAAGGTGTGGCAGTTCCGGGACGGTCTCCGGTGCGCGGAGGTGTACGACACGCGGGAACCGGTGCAGAACCTAGCAGTGGCCGGCGCCATGGCCTGCTTCGTGCCGCAGGGCGCCGGCGTGAAGACGCTGAGCTGGAACGGCGGCACCCCCAAGGTGCTGAACCCGAGCAAGTCCGTGAGGTCCATGGCGCTGGTTCACGGCAAGCTCTTCTGCGGCTGCAACGACGGCAGCATCCAGGAGATCGACCTGGCCAGCGGGACGCTGGGCGTCATCCAGTCCGGGAACAAGAGGATCCTCGGCAAGTCCAACCCGATCTACTCCCTGCAGGTCCACGACGGGCTGCTCTACACCGGGAGCACTCCACTCGACGGCGCGTCGGTCAAGGTGCTCTGCTCTGACTCGGTGTGATCGTTCCGGCGATTGATGTTTTGTGAGGGGTTTCTGACGACGGTTTGGGGGCGTTGCCGCTGCTTCTGCGTGTAGATATGGAACAGCTCGAACTACAACCAGGTTGGGTCGATACCGTCGGCGGCGGAGGTGCGGTCGCTGGTGGTGAGCGCGGACCTGGTGTACCTGGGCTCCAGGAACGGCGCCGTGGAGATCTGGTCCAGGGAGAAGCTCGTCAAGATCGGCGCCCTTCAGGCCGGCGGCGCGGGCTGTCGGGTCCAGTGCATGGCGGTGGACGCCGACGGGGACGTCCTCGTCGTCGGAACGTCCGACGGAAAAATTCAGGTCAGGATCGAGGTCTTATTATTAGCCAAGATAATGCACGAAGGCTGTTCTTACACTGAGACTTCCCTTCTTTTTCTGTTTTATTATATACAGGCTTGGGGATTGACTTGAGCAGACGCAGATTGTTGGGTACAGAGTGGGGATGACGGAATGAGTGGCCTATCTTTGTGCAGAATGGTGACTAGAATGGAGATTTATACAGATGAAAATGGCATATACTTGTAATTTGAATGTAATTTTCTGGCATGTTTTTGCAAGGACTGCAAAGTGTACATAACTGTCATGCCCTTGTCTGGATTCAGAAGAGAATTTGATACTCCCTCTGTTCACAAATGTAGTAGCTAGGGTTCGTCGGATCTGAGATAAGAGAAAAGTAAATCAGGAAAACTGGAATTATAACTATAAGATATACGAGTAGGATTTATGTTTGGTAGTAGAGATAGTTCTCGGCAAATGCGATGCCATTACAGTAAGCGGAGTTGGCTTATATAGCCGAGCTGACAACGATAGAAAATGAACAGCAAGACAAGTGAAACGGTACAGAGCAATGCTAGGTTCACGGGTGATTTTTTCACGGGATCAACATACCGGTCAACGTGCGGACTTGGGATTGAGGCACTTACAATGTATGGGTGCTTACATTAGGTGCTAAGGCTGGTTGTAATGGGTGTGTCTAGCGAAAATCCCGTTTGGAGGCCGAGCTCCAACGAGGCTGTTTTTTGGAAAATTCAAAATTCATCAAAATTCGTATTTCTAAATTTCAAAAAATTATGAAAAAAATTATAGATATACTTGGAGCCATAATACACAAGTGTGTAAATTTTCAGGACAAAATACATTGACATAAGGGCTGTGCAAAAAAGACAAATCTGGTGCTTTTTAACACATGATACTATTCATCCTCTCAGGCAATGAATTTTTCTTTTTTGTACAGATCGCATTTCAAGGTATTTCGTCCTGAAATTTTACACACATACACATAACATCCTTGTTTACTTGTACAATTTTTTTCAGATTTTTTTGAAGCTGAAAATTTTGAATTTTGAATTTTTTGAAAAAACGGCCTCCACCGAGGCCGAGAGCCAAAACGCCTCACTCGTGTGTCTAGGGAACATCTAGATATGACATAGTTATTGCACATCTAAATGACTAAATCAAGCATAAAAAGAAAAAGAAAAAGGAAAAGAAAATACCCACACGAATATCCACGTAAGATCAATGATATAAAACTTAGAAGTGCAATACTTATCTCACATCTAGATGTGTTTTAGCAAAACCGTATCATATACTAGTATCATGCATATGATACTAATGTATGATACTACATCTGTAATGCATAGTATCATATGTTAGTATCATAGATAACTTCATTTGACCTCCTCCCCTCCTCCCGCGACGCCCCCGCGGGCGCACGCGAGGCTAACCCTAGCCGCCGGCAAGCGCTCCCCCTCCCCTCCTTCCCTCCCTCGCCGCCGCCAGAGGGCGCTACTGGGCGAATCCCAGCCGGCGCCGGCGCCGGCGGGGCTCTCTTCTTCCCCTCACGCGGGTGGCGAGACGCGGGGCAGCTCACCCGGGCCTAGGTGCCGCGCTGGGCGCCGGGCGCGGCAGCACGACAGCGCGCTGGGGCTGGTCGGCGGCGGCGGCGCGGCGGTGATGCGTTGGGCGGCGCGGCTGTGGCGGATGTGCCTGGGTCGCCAGGGACGGCGGGGTCGAGGCCAGATCTGGGGCCTGGCGACGCGGGCCGAGTCGGCGCGGGCTACAGGTCTCTGCCCCTGCCATGGCCACGGTGGGTGGTGGTGCTATGCAGCAGCAGCTGGCCGGTGGGCGACCCAGCCGGGATCCAGGGGCTTCGG
>CBMN010036078.1:0-11465 GCA_000582825.1 Hordeum pubiflorum
GATTTGAGACGGGTTTGAGGTACGCTTGTCAGTCCGGACTTTTAGGATGGAAATGAGGGGTCCGGTTGGATCAACTTTTTTCGACCGAGCACTGACCGGACGGGCATTTTGGACGTTTGAGGAGGAAGTAGGGAGTCCGGCGGTAGATGCTCTAATGGTTGTGGATCACAACGGTGACATCGCCATTAGTGCTGGGTTTGAGGTCATGCGAGTTTCCAATTAAGCTCCTGTGAGGTTTTATTTTTGAACATAGTGCAGACGTGCTCATATAAACACACATACACTTACCCCATGAACGCACACACGTACAGCCTAGCACTATGAGCACCTCCGCATCTTGAAATTTACGAAGTCACCGTAGGCGCCTCGTCGTCGACATGAACGTCTCTTCCCACTGAATGCGCATCGTCAGAAATTCTGGAATAAATTCAGAAATAATGTGAACACCAGGACTTAAACCCTGCCACTGTCCCTCTAACCATCCAACCATAGATTGATTCGTAGCTTCGGTGAGGTTGGGACGTTGCGATGGATCCTCGTGTTGGTGGCGCGTCACGCTGCAATGGTACAAAAGACTTTTCTGGGAGGGGAAAGAAGAGATCTTTGAGCAGCTACCTAGTGACAAGTGACAACTACAATGGTGACATCCATCCATGGAAATGGAAGGTGTAAGTTACGACGGCATCATTTTCAGCACTATTGGTCAAGCATTCGTTGAAAAGAAATCTGGAAGGTGATTGCCCAAAAAAGAAGGAAAAAGTTGACGCTGGCAATGGCAAGAGTCAACGGATGAAAGCGTTTGCTTTACTGAACCTTACATTATCTTCAGCTAATGAACTGGAAAACGAAAGCAGCCGCTATTTGTACTCCCTCCATTCCACAATGTAGTGTGCCCGCGCTTTCCGAGATCTAAGTTTGACCATAAATTTGACCAACGAGACCGATTGCGTCGGGAACAAAAATTATACCACTGAATTCTGGTCAAATTTATGGTTAAACTTTAAGCTCGAAAACTGAGAACGAACTATGCGTGTTGAGTCAGTTGATGTCATCGTTGGATTGATCACTTGACAGGAAAGTAAGTAAAGGGAGGCAGTGACAAGTCTGTGTGTCAACACTGTCCAGTAACCTCTCAATCATCTCATCTGTGGATATACTACTGACTATCTGGTGAGTTTCAGTTACAATGCAGTACAGGAACTGCTGTTGCCTGTTGCTTCACTGCTTGACCATCCTTCTTGAAGCAGCAAGCAAGGTCCCTTTCCCAATTCCCAATCATGGCATCCAGGACCCCCCTGCCTGCCTGAAATCATGCGACTTACTTACAACTTACTGTAGGCAGGAGTTTGGAGCGTTTTGCTAGATGTTTTCAGGGTACGGCGGTGGAGAGAGCAGGGCTGGTGGATAGGATGGGGACTGCGCACCAAATCTGATGACTGTTTTGGCTTGAACCTGATTGCAGGAAATAAAGCCAAGTGGGCAACAACAACAACCATCTCCACTCCATTGGAATGCAGCGGCAGCATTTGTGGTGTGATGACCCTATCCTTCCTTCCTTCCTTGCTCTCCAGGATACACTACAATCACTACATACAGCTCTGTGCATGAAGATGTGCAGATGTGGTGTGGTGGGTGCCCCTCATCTTCACTTCTTCCCTCACAAACAACATGATTTCCTCTACCTTTTGCCTTATTCAGCACCCTTGGATAAAAACGGTATCCGTCAGTTCAGTGGATTTTGTGTCAGCTAGCTGGTCTCTCTGGTTTTTAACTACCTGACGATCGGCATGGAAGAACAAGGAGGTAAAGTTTCAAAAAAACATGGAGGTGACTGCGCATCACACCACATATTGTTGTCAGGTACTCATGTGAGGATCGGTTAAAAGGTTTATCAGCTGAAATTGATGCATGTCGATCGGTCTGATTTCTTCTCTTCTCAACTTCTTCTTGCACACCAACTCTCCTGATGCACCAGCTCCCTCACAGACATTTCAGAGGAGTTTCTCTCCTCTTTTTCCAGATGCCTTCGTACTACGTTCCTAATAAAGTACTCCTCATGGTTGTAATTGTCGGTTATGGCGTCGCATCGTGAAAAGAAGAGATGAGCCAAGTGTTGAAAGATTCCATAAGACGACTGCAAGAAAATGCAGAGAAATTCTAGTACTCCCTCCGTTCCTTTTTATAAGACGTTTTGGACAGCTGACATTGAACTGTTTTGGGCATTGTCTGAATTGTCTAAACATCTTATAAAAATGAACAGAGGGAGTAGTATATACCTTTTCTTTGCGCCAGAATTATGGGACTAAACAGTGAACTTTTTTAAACAACAGCAAAAAAAATCATTTTTATTAAATAATTATAAGGAAATTGCCTAGTTAATTACCAGAAAATTGGATCAAACCTATCACAACCCACTAATCAGGCACACAACAGTTACATCACAAGGATCCATGTGAAGAAAACATCGCCCTTTGAAGGAAAAAAAACATGGTCCAGTTTGCGCATTGACGCATCGTCATCACTTTTCACCGAGCAAGTGGTGCAGACTCGGCCCAAATGACCGCCGACAAAGTCCACACAACAAAGGTCACGATCAGACACACGAAAAACCATGCCAAGCAACCAGCCACACGCGTCGATGATGCGTAAGGCTGGAGCCACGAATGATCACAGAACAGATCACCTGTCGCCTAGATTGTCGCCACCCTGACCCTGTCGGCGCAGCTCAAGCTTCACAACAACAAACAACCGAGGCAATCTTAGCCCTTGCTTATGTGGTATTCAGTTTTGAACGTATCTTATATTATGTTCTCATTGTTTGGACTTCTTGCATATTCATTGGGATTATCTTTGAGCCATTAGTTCTCATTTATACAAACCTACACATCTCATTCTTAGCCCATGCTTTGTGATTTGTGTAGCATTAAACATCTAGAAGGAACACAATGATTTTGTTTTTAAGGGCAAGATCCATCTTTCATGCGCTGGAAAGTCTAGTTACAAATTGATCTCTTCAACTTCATACATTTCCAGCCAGGCCCAGTTCAGTCTTCAACTTCATACATTTCATGTGAAGCCAGGCCTAATTCCGTCCATGATTGATTGGTTGTTCCAGTTGTTTGTTTAATTCTTTGTATTTTTTCTTATTTTCCTGACCGCTTCATGTAAATATTGTGAAGTCTCCGTTCTTATTCTAGCGGCTAGCTCGTGTGCCTGTTGATTGCATCCCCTGGGTATGTGTTTGATGCAGGCCGACTCAAAAGCAGTCATAGTATCTTTGATCTCACATATAGCTCATGTATTATTGAAGGCTCTGTTTTCCTAAACACGAGTATTGTTAATATAGCACAGATGCTAACAATAATGAGACATATACATATTGTTAGAGTAACAATGTTGTTGGGTGGACTCGACTTATGAAATGCCATGAGATTACACACTCAATATGTTATTGATATTTTTGTATAAAGTGTTAAGATTTATTTATGTCCTTAGATCATGAGAATATTGTTAACTCAGATGCTGGATGGTTATAACTTTGAGGCAACCAAACTTCACTCTTTAACTGGGTGATTATAAAGGTAACTTTCGGGTATACCCAAAAAGTATGTTGCAGTATTTATTTTTTTGAAACGGAGGCAAAAGCTTTGCCTCATCCATTAATTTAAGAGGGAATAGAATGTTGTTACAACACACCCAAATTCAACATGGCCGATTACTCACGCTGTAATATAGACCCTAACTTCTTCGCCCCAGCAGATATCCAAAGGTTCGCCTCATTCGTGATAGTTTGTAGCAGGATCAGCGGTGGATCGCTCTTTTGCCGAAAAAGTCTTGCGTTTCTCTCATTCCATACCGTCCACGACACTAGCATGGTAAGTGAAGCCCTTGCGTTTCTATTGTGGATGCCTTCAGCGCTTGTACTAGCCCACCACTCCTCAACGGATGCCATCAAGTGCCATGAGGAGGTATCTAGGTCAGCAATGTTGAATCTTTCAATGACCAAGTTCCATAGCCTGAGGGTGAAGCGGCAAGAGTAGAATAGATGAGGTCCACATTCTTGCATCCTCTTGCACAGGGACATAGCCGTAGTTTGGCCAGCCACGTTTAGCTAGTCTATCTGCAATCCAAATCTTGTCCTAAACTGCTAACCAAGCATAAAAAACTTGACCTTTGATATGTCAATACCGTGATTTACCCCTATGGCGATAGAGAGATACACTCTGGGCCCGCTCAATACTATAAAGTCTATCATCGTTCGCGCCAGAAAAGTGATAACTCGTGCCATGTATCAAGCATGGGTGTAAATAGGTGTCTGGAGCCGAGCGCCATATTTTAGCCATGGTCGGGCCTCACTGTGTTGGCTATAACTTTTGCATATGACCTTGGATTTAGATGATTCAAAAAGACTCGTTCGCCACTACGAGACATTTTTTCATGTAGAACACTTATTAATCTACGTCGTCTTGGAGGCATGATTGGGCGAATAATACTCCAAGCACCAACTCTCAGCTTCTTTGAGCACTATTCGGCAAGGGCCAACACTACGAGCACTATTTTGGCCTTTGAGATCAAATTGATGGGGATGAACACACAGAATTATTCGCTTCGACGAGACAAATATTTTTTGTGCTGAACACTTTTCCGTTTGAAGTGATTTTAAGGACTGAATAGCCAGTACCAGCTCCCGAGCACTAACGACCCGAGCACCAGCACCTCAAGCACTATTTCGGTCCTCAAGATGAGCTTGGATGGACATGACCCAATATTCAAAGTTGTTGCTTTCGACCATACAGAGCCTTTTCATGTTGAGGCCATCTCAATTGTGTTCTCTTCCATGCCATGGTCTGGTGTTAACAGGTGCATATCTGAATTTGACGTAACTTTTGCGTCTGATCCCCGTTTTGTACCATCTTCATATCTATGTTGATCATCTGGTAGAGGGTCATCCAATAGTGACTTCCAATATTAAAGATGGCTTCCTCTTGCTATGGATTCAAGTTTCCTTTTACCATTGTGCCATTTTGAGCATCAACAGGCTCTTTGTGGATCGGCTTCTCATAAACTATAACTATCCTTCCTACTTTCCCCTAAAAAAACTATCATTCCAAGCTACCACCATAAGTAAGAAGGATAGTTATACTATCTCCACTTTTATCCTACCAAAACACCTTATTCTTTGGAATGGAGGTAGTAGTTTATGAACCGTAATAGTTTAAATTGTCAGCGCAAATCACGGTTTATGCGAATCGAATGGTTAGTGGCGGAAACAGGGGGACCAGCAGGGGCTTGCCCCCCCCCCCCTCCCCTAACATCACATATTTGCTTCTAATTAGCTAATGAACGGGTGCTAAGTTAGTGAGTATTTGTTGCTAAAATCCTACTTTCCAATGATTTTGGCCCTCCCCAACCAGTTCTAACAGCATCCGGCCCCTTTGATAGAATTTTTCTGGCTCCGCCACTACGAATGGTTATCAGGTCATTTGGATCTGATGCAAAAAGGATGTCTTTCGCCGGTTAACTTTATGGCTTTTTGTATTGCTACATATGTCGATATAAATATAGCTTTTTATATATTGTATATTGGTACAAATATTTACCTAATAGTAAAGCACCGACTGCTACGGCCTGCTCATCTTTGCGGCATTTTTGCAGAAACGTCCCCGCAGTTTTGTGAAATCAACCCATGGTCCCAAATTAGTTAGAACATGAAACGTTTCGTATTTCCAGAAAAACCCCTGAGGATTCGATTAATCAACCTGCGGTCCAATTTTAAGTGAGAATGGAAAACCTTTCATTTTTTTAGAAAACCCCTTGAGATTTATGTTAATAAACGCCTGGTCCGTCTAGAAAATAACGTTTTTATAACAGATTCAAATGTTTTTTTAATATTCATATCTTTTAAACTGTAACACCGAATTTAACATGTTATATATAAAAATTGATTAGAAAAATGTATTGAATATGAATGTGATGTTATTTTTACCCGTTAAACATTTTAAAATGTTGTTAAGGGACAGATTCAATTGCTTTAAAAAATATTCATATCTTTTTAAACCCTAACTCCAATTTTAACATATTATATAAGAAAATTGATTAAAAATTGTGTAGAATTTGAATATGATATTGCTTCACATGTTAATAATTTTTAAAATGTTGTTTAGGATGCAACGTCAATCAATAGCGCACGAACCATCTTTCTTTCTTACCGGAGCCGATCCAAATTGAAGATGAATACCTCAACAAAGACAAACTGGAGACGAAAGAAACTATCTATAACCATGCACGTCCATGGGCGAGGGTGGGAAGACGGATAAGATGGCAGGTTGAAATAAAGGATGTGAAACTATTGGGATCTTGAGTCATGGTTATTGTGTGAGGTGTGTGTGGTATTTTTTTCTCCCGTTGCAACGCGCGGGCTCTTTTCCTAGTATAGCCAGATCTGGCCAAACGGGCCGTCCCGGCACGGCACGGCACGACACGGCCTTCCCAGGCACGAATATTAGCCGTGCTGGCCCACGTGCGGCGCCTCCAGGCCCAGGAACGGCCTGGTTACTAAACGGTCCGGCACGTTGGCCCGTTTAGCACGTTGGACTGCATATTTTCGGCCTATTGGGCTCATTTTTAGGCCTATTGGGCTGTATTTTAGGTCTCTATATATTAAAAAATAATCTAAAAGTACATAAAAACAATTAAATGGGCCGTGCCGTGCCGGCCCGCGTTCCCAGCCTCCAGGCCCAGGCCCAGGCATGGCCCAAGGCGTGCCGCGTGCAGGGCCTGGCCCGTTTATGTCGTGTTGTGCCTGGCCCATGGCGTGCCGTGCCGCCAGGCTTCTGGGCCGGCCCGAAAAGCATGACCCGTTTGGCCAGCTCTGAGTATAGCTAATGAAAAAACACACCATTATTGATATTGGGCCGTAGCAGGCCGATATGTACACACACTGTAAAGACGGGATGAGGCAAGGCCAAACCGGGCCTATTTCCAGCCCAAGACCACCCATTCTCTGATTCTCTCTACTCCCCAGTCCCCAACAGACAAAACCCTAGCGAAGCCACCTATATAAGTGCTCGCCTCTCCTCGCGCGCCGCCGCCGCCGCCCGCACAGCACAGCACAGCCGCCGTCGCACCACTCCAGCCCCCACCGCCGCCGAGGAGGAAGAACAATCATCGGGCGAAGATGAAGACGATCCTGGCGTCGGAGACGATGGAGATCCCGGAGGAGGTGACGGTGAAGGTGTCGGCGAAGATGATCTCGGTGACGGGGCCGCGCGGGACCCTGACCCGCAACTTCAAGCACCTCAACCTCGACTTCCAGCTGCAGGAGGGCGGGCGGAAGCTCAAGGTGGACGCCTGGTTCGGCACCCGCCGCACCATGGCCGCCATCCGCACCGCCATCTCCCACGTCCAGAACCTCATCACCGGCGTCACCAAGGGATTCCGCTACAAGATGCGCTTCGTCTACGCCCACTTCCCCATCAACGCCTCCATCACCCAAGCCAACAAGGGCATCGAGATCAGGAACTTCCTCGGCGAAAAGAAGGTAGCGTCTTTTTTCCTTGACCGAACATTTCAGATCGAAATCCAGTGGTTTTGTGATGCCATGAGCTTCTGCTATGCATAGAAAAATGTCTTCTTTCCCTTTAGCCGCAGCAGGAAACTTGTGGATACTTGCTCTATAAACTAATTGTCTGATAGTGTAGTATTTCATTCAACAGAACCGAGTGAACTAGTTTAAAGGCAGTAAAATCTTTGTTCATTTACCATTCATGTATATGTGATGTGCCTGTGGCTTTGTACCTATCTATACACCTCTGTGTGTTATAGGATCATTGGTGTCAATAATGCAGCAATTATGTCAAGCTTAGTGAAGATGTTTGATCTCTCATTGCCAATGTTCTCAGAACAGGAGTCACAATCATTATTTATTGTAGTGTTTGTAGTGTAATTGGCCCATAGTGCTACCTAAATCAAACTTGAGTGTGCTATGCCACATTTGACATTGAACTTTTGTGGTGTCCAGTTTGGCTTTTATCTTGTGTGACGCCCGTATATACGTGCATTGTTCAAGTCATGTATGAAATGTACTGATGTTCTTGCTTTCCTTGAACAGGTAAGGAAAGTCGACATGCTTGACGGTGTGACGATCCTGCGGTCCGAGAAGGTCAAGGATGAGATTGTCCTCGATGGCAATGACATCGAGCTCGTCTCTCGCTCTGCTGCCCTGATCAACCAGGTTAGAGTCCTTTCCTATGTGCTTCTCATACTGTAAACTTGCATTATAGGTTACCATCATTTTAACTGTGAGCCCTATTCTGTATGAGATTGTACATGCAACACAAGAATTTGTCTGTATTATGGATGAACCTTTATGTGTAGTTCTGTCGATGCATAGCATACCTCACAATGATCATGTGCTTCAAGGCCAGCATGCTTGGGTGTTTGTTTTACGGTTGATATCAGTCTGGTATTCTGTACTTATAGCATTGGCCCTTGTTGTTCGTAGCGATTTGTTTCACTGGAACACCCACTAGTATTCATTTTACCTGTTAGGCTTATCTCTGTATGAGATTGTATTGTACCGCCAGAATTTTCTGTATTATGGATGAACCTTTTAGCTGTAGTGATGTGGTGTTGTAGCATACCTTGCAATGATCATATGTTCTAGTTTAGATGTGAAAAGTGCATCACCTAACCTAACCTGGAAAACAAGCTATAGAAGTGAAGAATGTCCATGTGTTGTTTGGAACACAACAAATGCATAACATTTACCACCATTGCACTGGCAGCATGTGGTTCTCTATATTGATCCTACACCACCGATCATTCCCTATCCTGGCAATTGACCGTTTCGTTTTCCTTGAACCAGAAATGCCACGTGAAGAACAAGGATATCAGGAAGTTCTTGGACGGCATCTACGTCAGCGACAAGGGTGCCATCAAGGAAGAGTAGTGTTGTCGTGACCTATCCATCCGCAGCACCTTTGTAGCTGGTAGCAGAAACTGTCATAGAGTTCTTGGAGCTTGTCCAAACCAATATCAGAAGCTGTTTCTTCTTTTTTTTTTGGCTTGAATGAATCAACAAAAGTTTGCCGTAGTTTTGTACTGGATCGATGTATCAGGGATGTCATGTAACTGGAGCTTGGAGATGCTGTCTTTACCTGCTGATAAGACCTCTTGTTATCTATGCTTGTTGTGCTTGACTTGATGTTGTCTGCTTCGCCTTACACTGTCTCCTGGTTCTGTTTTTGTAGAATTCTTCTCCAGATTTTTGTAAGGATAATCGGTAGTAAGTTGGTGGGTATTATTGGGGTCATGGGACCTGTAGTTTTATTTTGAGGAATTGTGGGCCGTATTGGCTGGTGCGAACTCTGGTGAATGTTTTCCAACCAAGAGCAAAGCATGATCCTGCTTTGGTGAAACTGGTCAGTCTTTGGTTCCATGGAGCCTTGTAGTGTCAGTTGCCGTCGTCGGGTAATTTAAGCCTTATGTTTTGTTCATGTGCCAAAGCTAAACCATAGAAAGCCATCTTCACAAACCAACTAATATCTTCTTAAAGTGAAACTGTATACATGATGATCTATTTACAGTTAAATTTTCTCGCTAACTGCCCTAACTATGGCAGAATATTTCCGAGATGTCAATAAGCAAGATGCTCATGATACTATTAGTATCTTACCTTTATTCTTCAGCTACAACTACAGTACCAAATCATCGTTGGTGGGAGAGGCCTATCAACTTGATGATACAAATTGTATTACAATTCAACTATTATCAGGGATCCTTGAAGTCAACAATTGCCGGGTAATTTAACAAGGAGAGCACCATGTCATGTCATCGTCGAAATCAACAAGTAAGTCAATTTTATCGGTGAGTGGCGATTCCACCTCCAATAATAGCTGCAATACTGCTTTTGGTCTTGGTTGCTATCTGGCCCTTTCATTTTCAATGGTAATTAAATTTGACCGAATTAACTAGTTATTTTAGATCGGCAGGCGGAAGTGCCTTTTTGAAGTGCTATATATATGCCTAGATAAGGCTCATGCCTGAAGACCAAAATGTGTAAGCTGCCTTCGATCTCCATCCAAAGCACACGAGGTTCTTCCTCACACAAGAGGTACTCAGGCACTGTGAGTTTTCATACTTGCATCTAGTACTATCTATTTGACGAAACATTTTTGTAAAGGGGAAGAGAAACATATTGTTTACTGTGCAGATCGGATGGCATGCTCACACTGTTTAATTATCTATGCTTGTTGTGCTTGACTTCATGTCCTCTGCCTCGCGAACCTCCGGACCTTCAGTGTCAGTCGCCGTCGCCCTTGCCCGGCCCGGTCGATCTGACTTGTGTTGCACGGCCGGGGAATTTAAGCGCCATGTCTGGTCACCAATCGTTGTGTCCACTCTTGTTTGTGCATGCTGTCTTGTCACTGATCTATCAATGTATTATTCCTCGGCGTGTAAGCTAATCTATATAGACGCACTGACCATTATTGGAGCCATTTTCTCAATGTGGAATTGTATGCATGATCTGTTTGCAACTAAATCTTCTCGTTCAGTGAGGTATGCTAGGTATCATGAGTATCTTCTCTTTCTTGAACTACAACTACAGTACCACATCATCTAGGGTGGGAGAGGCCTATCAACTTGAATACAAATTGTAGTACAATTCAACTAGTTGAATCTATTGTCAGGGATTCCCAAAGTCAACAATTGCCAGATCGTTTAATATGCATCCTTGAAATTAGGCCAGTCAATTTTACTGGTGGGTGGCGCTTTCCATTGTTTCCACTAATAGCAGCAATACAGTTTTTGGTCTTTGTGGTTATCTCCCCTTTCATTTTCAGTGACAATTAAATTTGACTGAATCAACTATTTTTTTATAAGACCAGCAGACGGAAGTGCCTTTTGGAAGTGCTACATGCCTATATAAGGCTCATTGCTTGGAGACCAAAGTGTGTAGGGTGCCTCCGTTCTCCAACCAACATTTTACAGACCGTTCTTCCTCATAGAAGAGATCAAGAGGTACTCAGGCACCGTGAGTTTCCATACTTGCATCCAGTACTATTTACTTGACGAAATATTTTGTATTGTTTACTGTGCAGTTCGGTTGACATGCTCAAACTTACTGTTTAGTTTTAGATCCTTGCCTAAAGCTCTTGCCCAAATGTCAAAAGTGGTAGGCTAGCCTAAGGGCAGTGGATAGTGTGCGCCTAAGCATGCTCATCTTTGAGTTTGCAAATATTCTCCATCGACAGTCGGTGTTTGTAAGTAGTCTTATGAGGATTTTTTTTGTGTGTGTGCATTAGCTAGCTCCTTAAATATACATGCATGTAAGGATTTTAAAGAAACTGTCAGATATTTTGGGTATGATATGCTGAATTTACGCGATGCTGTTTTCTCGCAGTCACTTCGCCTTGTACTTCATCCGTCCAGAAATACTTGTCGGAGAAATGGATGTATCTAGA
>CBMN010036079.1:0-11669 GCA_000582825.1 Hordeum pubiflorum
GCCGCCGCGCCATCCCCCTGCTAGTCTCAACTTAGTCATACTCCATGCAACGGCCCTATAAGCACTTGTGGGTTGGTCTACATCTTTCATATTCAACATATATCTGGGCCGATATGGGGTGGCCCAAATGCTTCCGGGCGCATCCGGCCAACGCTGACCCACCCCGACTCCATATGTATTCGTCCCTATTTGTACCTGAGACGAAACCCTAGCCATTTAAGTTTGCCCCAAGCTCCGTTGCGGTGATGTTCAGCATGGCAGGCAGCGAATCTAACTCCGAGCTATTCCAATCCATCGTCCCATGTGGGGATGAGGAGGAGATGGTCATCTGCGTGGCTCTCGACCGCTTCCGAGAGGAGTGCGCCCGAAGCAATCAGAGTCGATCCGACAGGAATCCATTGCAGCGACGCAAATGGCGCTCGGATCTGCCGAAGCTGGCGACTCGAGGCACACCCTCTGCCTCGCCAGGTGCGGTGAGGTCTGTCCCGTTGCCCAACTCAAGTGTGGAGGCGCAACCCTTTCGTTGGCACCTCGCCCTCGCGGCATCGGGCTCTGAGTCAAAGGTCAACGTCGACACGTATCGGGTGTTATGGAGTAGCGTGCCTGTCGTGCGAGGCAGACGCCGATGCCCGCCTCGTGGCCAAGACGACGAAGGCGGAGGCACGCGCTGTCTTTGGATGAGGATGTCATCCATGCTTACATCCTCAAGAAGCGACACAAGAGGAGGACGTGCGCTCTCGCACGGGAGCAAAACCGGGTGATCCATCCCAGCGTCGAACTGCCCCCTAAAGAAGAGAAGGGGGACCGTAACAGGTCAGACAATTGCAACGATGAGCAGACCGGTTCAATCAATTTTGTGTTTTTGACCGCTACTTCCGCGACAAAGATGGCAAGAACAACTATGGGTGATCTTTCTTACATAGCTTAGTATGTAGAATATGATAATTTTTTAATATTCCAATGACATGTATTGACGTAGTACATTATGTCAATGTTGGTAGTCTGATGACATGCATGATGAAGTAGCGGAACGTTATACTTGAAATCAAGATGTATTAAGTAAAGGTATAAGTTTACATTTTATGTAATAGTATAGGTTTAAGAATTTGCTAATTAGATACTCGCTTGTTGCATGGGACATTTGAGGGATGGCCAAAGACTGTTAATGGGTGAGCGCGCGTCCACGAAAAGGGCTGGATTTGCTATTTTCTTCTCATAAGCGAGCTATGGAACAGCCCCCCAAAACGATTAGGAGGCCCCAAAATAATTTACTCTTCTTTTGGCCCCATAATAATTTACTTTAGGAGCGCAGCACCGGGACTATTTGACGCATTATGTGCTCCCTGTGCGTCCTTCTGGACCTGTCCATGTGCGGGTCGGGATGCCCCCTATTTTTCTCTCAATAATTTGAGATATAAATTCTTTTTAAAATTCAAAATGTTTGCGGTTGAAGGAAATGTTCAGGAATTGGAAAATAATGTTCACAATTTTAAAATTGATCACAAAATTCGAAAATGTTTTCATTTTAAAATGCACGATTTCAAAATATTTCCACGAATTCAAAAACTGTTCATCATTTAGGAGAACATTCACGAATTTGTCAAAAAATGTTTCACGAATTTAAAAATATTCACGTTTTTGTAAACATGTTCATGAATTTTAAAAATATTCATGATATCACAAATGTCTGCGGATTCCAGAAAAAGTAAGATTTAAGAGAATGTTCACGAATTTTTAAAATATTTTTACAAATTTTAAATATGTTCATGATTTCAAAAAATCATTCATCAATTTAAGAAATGCTAATGATGCCGATTTTTTTAATGATTTCAAAAAAATCAAGATTCAAGAGAATGTTCACGAATTTACAAAACAAAAGTGTGCACAATTTCGACAAAAACTTTGTGAATTCCCCAAAACTCATGATTTCAAAATAAATCACGATACTGAAAAACTGTTCACGAATTAAAAAGGTTTTGCATATTGAAAAAACAAGAATATAAAAAATGAAAATAGATAAGAAAAGAAAAAGAGATTTTTTTTTGAAAAGTACCTAAAAGAAAAAAGGAAAACGAAAAAAAATTGAAACCGTGAAATGGGCTGGCCATAAAAAATGCGCACCTGTGGGTCAAATAGGATTCCTCCGCAGCCGTAAGCACCGCACACCAAATTTATCCGCACGAAGGCGGCCCGCAGAAGCGGCCATTCACGGATGCAAAAGCCACGCTAGCATTCTCCTTGTTTACAGCCTTTTCTCTCCTTGTTTGGGGAACCTATTATATGCCGCTCATTGCGGCAAGAAGTCGGTGATTTGCACATCGACGACTCACCTGTGTCGATCCATTCATGAAAAATCAAAAACAAAAGGAGTGAGCTAGAGAATATAACCTGCGACAACCTACTGATGTCACACGCTGCTAGCTATTGCGACTGACTAGCTCTAGTGAAAGATGAACAACGCGCCCTAAATGAAACTAACGGCTGCGAGAAAACCAAGCACTTCTTGAAAAATCACAAACATTTTCCCAAATTTTGAACTTGTGAATATTTTTGACAAACACGACAAATTTTAATAAAATTTATCAAAAGCGTAAATAAAATTTGAATTTAATATTTTTTTCAAAAATTGAAATATTTTTTGGAAATTATGATCATTTCTGGGAAAACATAAAATATGTTTTAAAAACATCAACAAGTTTTGAAAAGATGATTTTTTTAAACCTCAGAATAAAAAATAAGAACTGTAGACATTTTTTTGGTCTGCGTATATTTTTTTGAAAGCAGGAATTTCTATTTTTATTTTTTCACAAATTTTTTAAAATTGGGACATTGGTTGAACTTTGGAACAGTTTTTAAAATCACAAACATTTATAAAATTCCGGAACATTTTTCTTAAAGCAATTTGTTTCTTATTTTTGAAAAAAATCTGGAAACGGGAATTTTGGTTTGACTTTCGAACAATTTATGTAAAAGTAAAATACAGGAATTTTTGGAAATTATGAACATTGTTTTTGATAACACAAACATTTCTAAAAAATGAAATTGAAATATAAAAAGAAAAAGAAAAAGGAAAAAAAGGAGAGAAAAGAAAAAACTGAAAAAAGGAAAAATAAGCATAAAAAAGAACCGGTTTAAGAACCCCTAGAGGTTCCCAAAACTAAAAGAGAAATACAGCTTGTAACTTTCTAGAAGGTTTCCAAAATCAGAACGTGGAATCTATGTTATGGGCCGGGCCAAGTCAACCGTTGCCTGTGCAATTTGTCAACAATCTACCGTAGAGTGGGGCATATCCGCATATAGGATTTCCCCTTGTATGGTGCATGTTTTCGCCTCTTTTTTGTGCTCATCTTCAAGCTGCACGCAAGGCTGATGAACATTCTTACGTTGTCAGTAAAGAATTGTATAAACCCGCAAAAGAGAAAAAAAGTAAAGAATTGTATATGGAGTCGAAGTTTCTACGAAAGAATTGTATATTCTAAGTTTCTAAAAAGACTAGGCTGCTTCTCCAACGTTGTTATTGCATACTCCCTCTGTCATGAAATATAAGTGATCTAAACGCTCTTATATTTCTTTATGAAAGAAGTACACAATTTTGTAAGCATTTTAGTGACTGTTGCATACGCAGAAAGAATCTTTTCGAAATAGAAATTGTTAGAGTACTACTTTATTTCTATCATACGACAAAGAAAGCTTAATGGATTGGCGACGACAACACTTGATTTTTTTTATCTTGAAGAAGATTAATCCCTAGAGCTCTATACTGTTGTAATTGGCCCTGCAGTAGCGCTCGCATTGGCCGCTCAGCAGGCATCAATAAACATGTTCTGAGGGTAGTTTAGGAAGAGGATATTTAGTCCGCCGGACGCCTCGACGACCTACTCAGCCTGTGCGTGCTCTTCCATTTTCCACACGGTCGCAGCACCCATCGGCTAGGGTCCCGGCGGGCGGCGACTGCCTGGACGCGTTCCTTTTTCAGTCGTGCTTGTGGGCGCGACGCCAAGGTCGAGCTGAGAACATGTAGACGGAAGCGGTCACGGCAAGAGCGTGATACGCCATAGTGATGCGGGAGCAAGGTCGGCCGGGGCATGGCGGCAGTCTCAGCTTTACTCGACAGCAGCATCGACCTGCTAGAGGTCGCAGCGACGTAGATTCCGAGTCTCTGGATGCCTTGTAGATGTTTCACGATGACTTTTAAATGAGAAAGTGTCGATTCTAACCTGGGAAATCGACGGTGGGATTTGTGTGGGATTTGTGACAGTGCTCCCCTCAACTTTAGCAGTATAGAGTACGGTAAAAGTGGCCAATCACTAAGGTACACATGAAAGTATTTTCAAGAAATACTAAATAAAGGAGGTTTCAGCATAATATAAGGAAAATTTTGTTTTATGTAAAAATACACTGCGACTTTTTTGTGTACCTTGGGGATCATTTTACGTATAGGTCTGCGAAGGTGGTCTTTGTGATTCATGAATCATGGGCGGTATTACCATCACAAGTTTAGTGTGACTGTGTAGCAGGTACAAAACTTTATCTGTTTTTTTCCAAATACTTACCATCTTGCCCCTGAGAAGAGATGAAACCATAAAAAATATATCCGGAAATGCATCTTTCTCCCCTGACCTCTCGGTTATTGTTCCTTCCTCCCTCACCTATCATGCACGACCACATGCCCTAATTCCCGTGTGGCGGCAGTGCTCGACTATAGTGAGATAGTAATATCAGCCGGTTCTAGCTCCTCGTAGAGGACTCCTTCCTCCCTCTCCCGCGGTGGTCGTGTCCCCTGGTTCCTGCATGGCATCAGCGCTCCCATGTAAATGTAGGGATTAAGCCCCAATCTTCTTGCGGTGGCGGCAACCATCTACCCAAACTCCAGCTCCCTCCCTTGTGCTCGTCGCCGCTTCTTCCTCTTAGTCTGAAAATTGTTGATGGGAAGATATACCCCGATGGATTGATGAGTGAGAAGTGGAAATGACAAAACGTTAAATTAATACGATATCCTATAGTTTGACATAACGAGATACCTAATGAAAGAACTTCTAGTAGAGTTCGTTTAAAAAAGTTGTACACTCATTTTCCACATGTGGAATGATATATTGTAGTGACGAATAGAACCGAATAAGCATGGAAACAACTAAAATGCTGAAATAAACCCAAATAAAGTTTCTGCATAGCACATTGGGCTACAATATTTTCTATAAGTATGTATGTGTACTTAATGGCTACTAATGTCTCAAGACTAATTCTTTCTAAATAACAAAAAATACAAGTGTTTTAATGCGTGACAAATCTAGCCACACAGATGCATAGGCCACCCTACTGGTTTGTATTGTAATTAGTGAGCTACCCCGTGCATTGCAACATGAGCAGAAATAATCTACTGGTGCAAACACCAATTTTGTTAAAAAAATGGTTGATATTCTTTTATGGTTACATTGCTCCTCTTCCACCCACTATCTCCGCCAAAGCTCGCCACCGCCATCAATGGCGCATCGGGCTCTCAAGCCCTCCTCCCTCATCAAGACATCACACGCATGACGCATGCCACGCATACACAGTTTGAATTTCAAACACGTAACACGATACATGTTCACACGTGAGTCTGTTAAAGTATTGCAATAAATGAAACAAATGGTTTGTATAGTAAGTAGTAACTACTTGTGAGGGAAATACGAGTTTGACACCTTTTACAGCAGGTTGCATTTTTATAGCACTTGCTTTACTAGTACTTTTCACAATGGCATAATTGTATTTCGTCTCCTTTCAATGGTAAACTTCTACTACCTCTATAACTAAATAGAACACGTTTTTGTAGCACCTTATATTTAGTTACAGAGGTAGCATTTTGCAATGATTCCGATGCTTTGCTCAGCCTAATGGTATAGAGTGCAGCGCAATTCCTAGAAATGTTGGAAGAATCAACACATCATGTGAGCAAGCAAGCAAATTTGTGTTGTTGATAACCCAATGCCGAGTAGCACTGCAATATCTAGAGCAAGAGCTGCAACTTTACTCATGAAGGCTTGAGGTGGCACAAGTTCATAAGACTGTTTTCTGACGAGTAGCTTCACCGTCACATTTTTTTTTTTGCTTTCCCTTTTTAGTAAAAGAAAGAAAACTTGTAGGCTCTAACATTGGCTCTAGCTGATCCGGAGTTCAAACATGGGTAGGTGATTTTGTCCACAAGGAAAACAACAAACCACCAAATCAATAAAGATTGTTGAGAGAACGGCAAGAAAGACTCTGAAACGCACACACCTACAAGACCAACAGTTACAAAACGGCGTCACCGCGGCCCAAGACGTTGTATGCATGAGGAAGAGAGGGGCGCATAACGAGAGTCAACGTCTTAATTAAAGCACATACAACAAATACTAATACACAAGAAATCATGGTTTGTCTACACAAGAACAATGTCTACACATATTATTATTTTTTAAAGGAGGAATACCTCTGGTCTCTCCATCAATAGAATGCATGCGGCCCTTTTATTAATGAAAGCAACAAAATAGTGTGCGGTTCAATATCTATACATATATACTAACATAAAAGCATTATGGCTTGATGGGCGATGGGTAGGTCACAAAATCCAAATAGATATTCATAGAGTAACATCAATGTCCCGAGAATCACCTCCCCAATTCAATCTAGCTTTGCGCTCTTCCGACAGAATGCATGCGAAATGGGTCAGTTCCTCCTCGTTGGTGCCCCTATCTAGGTCGGGCTCGTTCTTGCCCGTCTCGATGTTCACCTTGCACACCTGCCTCTTCAGCAATGCCTTGCCGACATCAATGAGCCTGTTGAGGTTCTCCGTCGTGGACACGTCGACGGAGGCCGATTCGCCTGTGAGCTCGTCGTCCTGGATCCGAAGGTACCGCCTGTCGCAGTCACAGTGCAGCGCCTGGAAGAGCACGGATGCCTGGATATCGACGAGATCGGCGCTCGCTTGGCTGAAGCTGTCGATGATCGGCGTGGTGCCCCCATTGTAGAGCCACCCGAGAAGTCCCCACTTGCTGCACTTGGCAGCGTCGAACTTCTCTTCAACCTTGGCGGTGCCGGTGCCCAACGAAAGGACCATGAATTTGCCGTACTCCGCGGGCTTGACAGGGAAAAAGTTGCGGTTTTTCATTAGGATCTGCTTGCTTACGTGGGTCATGGCCACAAGGGTCTGTGCACATCCATGTAAGTTAGTGAGAAATGTATCAACATCACAGAAGTCAACTGGTATACATCTTAGGCCTAATTTAGGCAGCTTACCGGATTGTTCGCGGCGACGCCTCCGTCGATGAGGTTGAAGGCGCGGGTCTTGCCGTCTTTGTCCTTGGTCTCGAAATGGTGCCCGGGGAGGTAGGTTGGCGCGGCGGAAGTGCTGATGCAGACGTCCGATAGAAGAGCATTCTTGGAGGCATCCCTCCTGGCCTGCACGTACAGATTTTGTTTCATGCGTATAGTTAGGTAGGTCCAGTGGATGACATATCGTTTATACAGATGCATATGTGTCTGTTCTTCTACTTACGTCGTAGGTCGAGAAGATCGTAGGCTGAAGGAGCTTGATGTCGAAAGTGGGGATGACGATGCTCTTAAGTGTCTGACCTACTCGCGTGTCACCGAGCAGCTCCTTCACGACCGAGTGCAGGTGCTGGCCGTTGTACTTGGGTCCCATCATGCTCTTCAACAATCCCAGAGGTCCTTTGCTGCACAACAGATTGTGTATAGCTCATAAGTACTCTCCTTATAGCGGGAAATAGCGAGCTATTACATCATTTTTAGTTTAGCACCTTGGCTTCAGAAGTGCATAGCTTAGCCGAAGGGATGTCGCTCTTTTTTTTACTCTATTAAAGTTTCCTCGTTCCCCCGAAAAAAAGTACTCCGGCTGAGCTTATGCTCATGAGACAATAATATTGCTCGTTTGACAGCGATTTCGTTGTACGTGTGAGACTGCGAGTTATAGTGTATGTAATCCTCACCAGACGGCAGGGAAGATATTCGGGCAGTGCTCGAGGTAGAACTTGTTGACGTCCTTGGCGGCGAAGAGCGGGCGGCCCTCGGCGTTGGGCGCGGTGAGCATGGCGGCGACCAGGCCTCCGGTGCTCGTCCCGGCGACCACGTCGAAGTAATCCGCGATCCGCGCGTCCGGCCCATCAAACTCCTACGCGCCCCAACAACTCGTTACACCAACATACAAGCATGATGCCATATGAAAAACTGGATGCATGCAGAGCAGGCAGGATGATAACAGTACTATTTGGAAAAACTTGGTACCTGAAGCTTTTGTTCGAGGAAAGCGAGGATGGTGCCGGGGATGATCCCGCGCACGCCGCCGCCGTCGATGCTCAGCACGGTGACCAGCCTCCCGTGGCGCGGCTGCGGGGAGGCGGGCGGCGACGAAGCGCGGCCAGGGCTCAGCAGGTTCACCGGCCCGGTGCTCTGCTCCGGCACCTGCATGGCCGGCATATGAACTCCTTACTTAGCACTAAGACCTGAGATTCACTGGCTCTAGAGAATGAAGACTCCGTTCGTCTCGTCTTCTGCTTCTTGATGAGTAGCTTTCGATCGATGCGCTCGCGGACACCGCAGAGGTCGCCGGGGAAGCATCGTGTGCAACTGCAAGTGGTTCATTCCGGTGGCCCCAATGTGTCGCGGTCCAGTTTCTTGGACCAGGCGCCTGATCCAGCTCCCGGTCATGTGGTGCTGCTAGCATTCCTCAGTTTCCTTTTTGCAGAAGACGTTTCTTCAGTTTATGTGTGTATTTACTCTACGGGACACGTACCGAGAAGTGTACACGCTGTTATTTTCCTCGTCGGTACTCGACGTGTAGCCGTCGTCATAGTTGGAAATATCGGACGAGTACGCGCGCGCTGTGCTACTACGTCCGGTGAGAAGTTTCTCCTCCAGATTTCGTTTTTTCTCCGAGAGTGTAGACCAATAGTAGTGGTTTAAATTGACTGCATACAGTAGTTCAAGCTGGACCATGCGCGTTTGACAATATTTGTACGCAATTTTTTTTAGAAATTAATGGGTTTGACCTATGTCATTTTCTGAAATTCCTAAAGTAAATTTCAAAGTCCTATGAATATAAATGGCAAGTGAAGGTGCAATGCTTAGTCTCATCCTGAAAATGGAGGAGTGAAACCAGTTTAAGTAGTGACGCCGGCCTCCCTTCCTACATACTCTCTCCCCTCGCCACCGTCGAATGACATGGCCGGGCGAAGCCCGTCGCCTGGACGACGGTGGCGGGGCTTCCCCATCTCGCGGCGACGCGGTGTGGCCGATCTGGTGCGACGGAGGTGGCGGCTGCTTGTGTGGTGGCCAGCGCGGCGGCGCCCGTGCTCGGTAGGGCGCGGATCTGGGGCCGCTCTGCCCGGATCTAGCGTGTGGTGGGCGCGGCGGAGGATCTTGTGGCGGCTCTGCTCCCACCCTGCCTGGCCGGAGGCGGTGGCCGGCACGGGGGTGTTCGTGCTCAGCTGGGCGCGGATCCGGGGCAGCTCTGCCCGGATCTAGCGTGTGGGGGGCGTGGCGGGTGCTTTTGGTGGCGGCTCTGCTCCCGCCCTGCCTGGCCGGAGGGAACCTGCTCGGCCGGGTCGGCGTCCTTTTCTGTCGAGGTTTGTAGTGTGCTTCGGCTGGCGTGGTGCTGGTTTGAGCTGCTAGTCTCCCTGGGGCAATGGACTCTACGTGGTGTAGGTGGTCCTGCCGGTGGTGTGTCTAGCGGCGCTACTCCCTCCCAGATCCGGTATGGCTGTGTGCGCCATGGGCAGGTTGGATTCGCCTCGATCCGGCCTGTGGTGGTCTGAATCTGACCATGGGCTGTGACGGGGCGGCCATGGTCCCATGTGGTGGTGCAGATCAGCTCCCACCTCACTCAACCGGTCTTCCGGAGTCTGTCAGATCAACTTGGGCGAAAGCCTTGCTCCACCTGGAGCCAGCGGCGGCAACGCATGTGGGTGCCGTTAACCTCCTTGGAGGCGTCGTTTTTTTGTCTTTTTGCACCCTCCTCGTCGAGACTCCGGGGGAAACCCTAGTCCAGGTCCTCCTGTACGGATGATGGCGGCGCAACCAGCGTCGCAGCCCTTCTTGAAGGCGTCATCTTTGGGGTCAACATGGTTGTTGTGTGGGTGTTGCTTGCTGCCGGAATGTTTTTGCTGGTGGTGCGGCCGGTTGGGGTCGACGGTGGTTTGTGTTGCTGCTGCCTTGCTTCCTATGTGTTCGTCTTCGGTGGTGTTCCCTGGTGTCGGCCATGTTGCTATGCATGTTCAAGTTCATCCCTTGGTGGCCTTTGTGTTGCAGTGAGCTTAGTGCTCGTGGTGTTGTCCTGGTTCATCTTTGCTCTTCGACAACGCAAGATGCCTCCCCAACTTGCTAATCATTTCAAATTCTCATGGCGGAGCCCCCAATCAAGGTTCGTGTTGTCACTCGTTGGTTGCGGTTGCTCCTCAGTTGTGTCCTTAGGTTCGGTATGCACGCCGGTGCGGTGCGTTAGGTTGCTTGTTTAGTCTTCGTATTGTGATCCTTCGAGACACCCCACATCTACTTGTGCCTCCTATGGTGTTCATCCTTCGGTCTGCTAGCTAGGTCGGGCCTTGTCCTAGGCGTCCTTTTTTTCTCATCTCGTGTAATCTTCTTACTTGTATGGTTTTTGGCCCGGTTTTCCTCATAAACTAGGTCAACTTGTTTAGGTTTTCGATCCAGTTTTCCTTATAAACTGAATCAACCAAAGCTTAAGGAATGACTCTTGGCTTTGACAGCTTTTTGAGCAATATGTTGAGGTGGGGACTCCCTCCCCCCATGACCATTCAAAAAAAAGTAGTGGAGTCACATCACTCCATTGAGGATGGGGCTTCACTCCACTAAGTAATGTGTATAAGGAGAGAAAGATAACACCACACGCGCTTTTGCCTAGCATGTCCTGACTTGGGCACAAGTCGGGGCTGGGGTGAAGGGAGCGGGCATGCGACATGCGCGTGGATGGTCTTACAGGAGCACAATTTCTTTTTGCCATTCTGTTTTATTTTTGGTTTTCTGGCAGACAAGTTAATTGTTTTCTTTACCCGTAAGTTGAAAATTAGGTCGGTTGGGATCGTGATCGCGACACGATGCCACGTGGGTTCTTCTATACATATGGGAAAACTCTTTAAATCAGCTGACTGATCACATCACGGGCGTAAGCCGCGTCCCATACTTTCCCATACTTGCCACATGTCCCGGTGCCCCTCGCGCACCACAGCTTCCTCCTGATCCTTATCCCAACCGAGGAAGCACTCACCACACTTTTTCTCGTATATACCACCCGTTGAGCAAACTCCTCCACACCATATCCATGATCTCTCTTGTTCCTCCATTTATTGATGCTCCTTCTCTCTCCCTTCTCCATCTACTTCTCCGACGAATCGAATCAGCTCGAGATAAGTCGTAGTGTGGAGGCACCGTTGCATGCCTCTTTGAAGGAAATGTTGCAAGGACAACGTGATGGGGGCGCGATGCGGTAGGGAGCCCGACACCGGCGTTACAAGGCCTCGGGTGCACCTCTCGCGACAACACTCATCGGGGCTTCAACTGCAGAATCTCGCCGGGCTGCTGCGACCAGTAGCTGGTGCTATGACTAGCGACCGCAGCAGCCACAGTTGCTGCAATCTAGTGTTGCTGGCAGCCGATGTCACCGACGTTGCAACCGTAGA
>CBMN010036089.1:4182-20698 GCA_000582825.1 Hordeum pubiflorum
TTAGGAACGGAGGGAGTATTTAACAACAGTTTATTAATACTGAAAAATTCCCTGAGCATCCCTGTAGATATGTGGTTTTATATTATCCTTTAGAGCTATTTGACAACAGTTTATTAACACTGAAAAATTCCATGAGCATCCCTGTAGACATGTGGTTTTATATAATTGGTCTAATGGGCTTATTTCTGTTCCTATGCAGCTCAACTATTGAATGTTAACGGTGAATCAAAGATAGTTCTTATTCCTGTTGTGGTTGCTGTAAGTTTCCATCCATTCTTTCTACCTGAGAATTTATCTCTTCATTTTCTTTGGTATTCTATATTTTATGTTCTGGAGTGGATTGATACAAAGATGCATTTATTTAATTCTTTCTCAGTTGCATGATTGATCATGATTTTGCCAGCCATATTATATTTTCATAATAAATGCATTACATAAAACGTATAGTATGTTGCATGTAATGAGTAATGACCCTTGCTCGTTTGTACATAAAGATAAAAATGACCAACGGCAGTCGATGGGGAATGCATGAGTATTTGTTATGATTAATAATTGCATGTTCCTTCATGAGCAGACAAATGAAATGGCTTGCTCCATTAATCTTGCCCATTAACGTTAACGAGGTGTCTGAGATTACGATCCGCTATTCCGACGGATAGTTTTTTAATCTTGCTTATCTTTATCTTATTTTACTTTCCTAGTTGTGCTAAGTCATGCGCATACAACTCTCGCTGGTCTGGATTCTGCCAAGGACACCATCTACCTTTGTTATGCTAGTCTTAAGTATGACTATTTTGCCCGGGGTTCCCTTTTTCTCCTATAAACCCTGGAGATGCAAGCTACATGTTTTTGCATACTTTTGCTGTGGCATTGAACCCACAGTGCAGATTAGGTCCACAGATCTTGGTGTATCTGTACCTTGTGATTGTTTAATTGTTTTGCTTTCTGAAGATCTGGTAGCTTTCTTGTTTGTTCACTGGTCGATGGATTTTATTTAGCTATTGCATTTCTTACTCTTGTACAGGTTGATTGCCCCTTCCCTCCATCAGATAAAATCGGTATAAATTCTGTACAAAGGGAAAACGAAGAAATAGTACCAATGAGGGCGATGAAAATGGCCTGGGTGCCCTATGTTCCACTAGAGGACCGGTATAACATTCTATTTAGAGCTATATTCTTATATTCTCTTTTGGGCTACCATACTGTTACCTTTCCCCCTTGCCAATGTAGTTACGTGTTTGTTTACTTTGCTCCTGCTTTGTTTTCAGGCTCAGTAGAATTGACAGTTTGAAAACAAAAATATTCACTCTTGGCTGCACTCAGCGAAGGTTGGTATTCTTGCTATTTTGATACAATACTAACTATTCATGCTTGAGGGAGCTCTGTTGCTATCAGTTATTTATTTGTTGGGAATGTTGTCACCAGTAAATGCTCCCATGTTGAACCTCTATGTTTTTTTTTGCTGATTTGTCCCAGCATCCTAATTTTATATATATGGCAGGTCTGCCTTGAAGCATCTCAAAGAAGAACGAGTGAAGAAGTTTGACTACTGCATGCCTTGTAAGCTGAATTTTGATTGTTTCCATAGGCCTGCTTTGTGCCTTCTGAAATATCTGTTGTTGTTTTTTGGATCCGGTAGTTCCATTTCTGTACTTATCCTTTCTTCGGTCAGTCCAAGAATATGTAATCTACATGGTTCATTTTTTCCTTAATATTAAATATGACCACGACTATGTCTTAGTATAATATTTTGCACTACATGATCACAACTACTTCTTCATTTAATGTTTTGCAATGCAATAGTATGTCTTGGATATGAAGCCTTTTGCTGATCGTTTTTTGTTTCATTGGGACGGCACTTCATTAGGACTTTGATGGATGCTTAGTTTGCTGATTCTCTTCTGCTGGACGAATGACATTTCTTTTGTAAAAAATCTATAAATGGATTCGTGTTTTAAAAAGCACAAGCCAGTGAATGGTGGGGCATATATTTAATAATCATTGCTTAAAACTACAGATTGGTAGATTTGAAACCATTTGGTTTGATACCACTATATACCATCTTAACCAAGTTCAATTTTTCATGAACTGTGTATTGGGATCTCCTTTGTTGTGTTTGTACCTTCAAGATCAGCAATTGTGATCACATGAAGAGCCCAACATACCCACCTACACCTAGATAGCTCAACTAGTTGACTATATCGTTTAATCTCTCTCTATATATCTGTAATGAAATGTTTGCTAGTATGGTTCCCTTGATAGTAATCTGATGTGCTCATGAACCTGTTGCAATATATAATTTTCCGAGGCAAGAGCAGGTGCACTTATCCTATTTCAATAACCTTGCAGATTATATGCCACTTAGTCCTCCTGAAGATGAAGATGATACAGTTGTCAATATCATGTATCCTCTAGAACCCCCGGTAAGCTTCTTTTTAAGGTCTGTAACACCATGTTAGAACTAATGCCTAAATAGTCATGAAAGTTTATTGCTTCTTATTTTTTCTTGAAGTTGGCTGTTCATTATTTGCTCATAGAGGAGTCATAATCTTGTAATTACCGATAGAGATGTCAACAACGATACCATGAGTGTAGCAACAAATCTACGTCAAAACATTATAAAAGTTGTCTGATTGTGAACTTAACTCGGTGTAGGTTGGGATGCTTTTTTAATTGACTCATATCTATGATAAAAGATGTCAAATTTAGGCTCCGTTTTATTGCTCTGAGGCTCACGTGCTAATTAATTGTGTGTTACACACCCAATCAATCTTGTCGAGATGCTGCATGCATTGTGCTGCCAATGTGTCAATTAAACAGAATCAATTAACGATAATTAAATGAAGGCTCAGGGAAGGCAAGGGTGACATGTGGGCCTTATATTTGCCAAATTTCTCCAATTTGGTTAGGGGCCTTTGTAAACCTAAAAGGAGGGTGTAGTTATTTATGGAAATGTTTGGTAACCTGGCTTCTTAGAGAATCGGCATGACTTATCTCCAGTTGACCTTTTGTCTTCTTTCTATGTACATGTAGATTGTCTGTATCTGTTGCATTATTACAAGCCTATGAGTTAATTATCCTTTGTGTCAATGTAGCCGTGTGATGCAGCGATAGGGTGTAATATATTTCTTATGTTTCCCTCGTGAGCATGATTTTATCTCAGACAACTTCTCAAACTTGAGGTAGCTCGTGTCATAAGTTTGAGAAGTTGTTACCCCAAAAATGCAGCAAATATTTCCTATGTTTGGTATCTATGAAGGGATAAAACAAAGATCGGCTCATCCCATTATCTGCTTTTAGCTAATGCTTCACGGAAAATATTCGAAGGAGTGCAATTAAATGCTTCCTAGTTGTTTTTTCAGCTTTTATTTCTAGTAGCTGTTAATTGTTGTTATAAACCACTGTATTTACTTCTTGCAGATAGTATGCGACTATGACTGGGAAATGGATGATATGGAGGTCTGTATGAAATTTGTTTTGTTTCTTATCATGCTACCCATGGAAGTGTATCTGTTCTGAATCATTGTACTGCGGTGCAGGATTTTATTGATGAAAAAGTCAAAGATGAGGTCTTGCCGGAGGATGAGAAAGAAAAATTTAAGGTGCACATCCAATATTTTTTGTCCTTATTCAGCTGTAGTGAATAATAACCTAGTATAGTCTAGGCTGATTACCTTGAGAAGTTTATTTTCCTAATTTTGGTGGCATGTTTCATTAACAGGACTTCATAAAGGAGAGGGTTAGAGAAAGGAAGAGAGAGCTGAAGCAGGTTCACAATCAACCAAAATGTTAACTAGTTACCTTCACCAAAGAATCTAATTTATTCGGTACTCAAATATTTCTCCAAACCTGATGCAGGCTAAAGAAGCCAGAAAGAAAGCTATTGATGATATGGATCCAAAGTTGAAAGAGGCATTTGAAAACATCCGGTTTTACAAATTTTATCCTGTAAAAACCGAGGACACTCCTGATGTGAGCCAAGTACAGGTATGCAGTAGTGTTGCTCTGTATTCTTTGGAACGGGCTATTTGTCGAACAAGCCTTGCATTTTAACTCTGTGTATATTGTACTCTGCAGGCGAAGTACATCAATAGATACTACCGCCACGCGCATGAACTGCTGTGATGTCCAACCTCACAATTTGTGGCGAGCAATATGAAGCATTGAGCTATCCATCCAAGCTATGGGTGGAAATTTTGGAAGACTGGAGATGTGCCTGCTTGGTTGGCATACTCAATTCGGGGATTGTATTGGGCCAATGGATAACTTCGTTGCCTCCGAACTCTATTGTAGTACAGTTTCACCCTTGCTCCTGAGCAATCTCTTCCTTCGGCATTCTCTTTGTACTGCAAATCTGTAACATTCTGGGAGATAGTGTAGCGGCCAGAAAGTAGATCCTGTAAGAGCAAAACAATTGTTCTAGGAACAGTTTGTTCCCTTTCTCACCCAGTACAGCTCTGGCTCTATTATTGTTCAATAACTTACCCTGTGTATTTTAATCATATGCCTATATATTTTGATTTTTAACCCTGTGCGCGTCATGTAAAATTTGCGCTGTTCAAATCTTGCGTTGCAAATGAGCGTAGTTTTTTTTTTCCGCTTAAACTTGTTAACGGCGGTCAGCCTGTTGCTAATAGATATTCGGTTGTTGGCAATCTCAGTGTGGCGATGATTTTGAGGATACCACCAGTTGTTTTAGCGATGGTGCCGGGGACAGTTATGTTATTTTAAGTTTTTGTTGCAAAGTGCAGGTTGTTATCTTATTTGGAACAAGATACATTTGATGTTTCAGAATTTTGTGCATTCACTTGTGAGCTCGATACTTCAGACGGTGGCTGTAATCTCCGCAGATTGTAAATTTTAGAGAATTTTGACAAAAATAAATACTAGTACGCCCTCTGATTCATATTACAGAGTATGCACAGTAACATTTGATCAAATGCCGGTAAATTTCGGGGAGATCAAAGGCACGTTGATGCGTTGCATCAAAGCGAGCGAGCACTGACCGCAGGTTGGTGGGGTGGGTACAGGAGCTCCTCATGATCACAGCACAGGTCACGCAGCACGACAAGCCGATGCCGCTACCATGAGCATCGGCACGCTGTCTGTCTCACTGGAACCACATGCAGAGGAAAGCCCCCCACCCGGTCCGCGTGGCGTCCACCCTTCCTCCACGTTTCGGCTTCCCAGGAATCTGCAGCCTTCCTTTTTCCTCCCTCCGGAGCCCGGATTCCTCGAACTACGCAACTGGGGCGGCAGCGGCAGCAGCACGAGCGAGCGAGCGGCTGCGGCGGCGACACGAGCCGTCCCGTCTCCGCCGCGGGCTGCAGCCGCCCTCCTCTCCTCCGGCCATCGGGACCGCGCCCTGGTCCGACGCTAGCGCCCGCGCAGCTCTGCTCGTCGCCTCCGCCGGTAAGCACCCGCGCCCGCCTCCTCTGCTCCCCCGCGGCCTCCCGCCCGCACGCCATCTGCTCGACGAAATGCGGCGCCGAGCAGAGACGAGCTCCACTAGCTTCTCTTCTCTCGCGCGTAATTGCGGCCACGGGCTTTGCTGCGGCGTGAAGCAGCGGAGCTGTCCACAATTCGCCCATGCCTAGATGCATTCATCATCTGCCCCGTTTTGCTTTTCCGACTGCTCGTCTGATCCCGTGCCGGCTGCAGATTCTGGGCGGAGATGGAGGCGATGCTGCAGGCCGGGGACGCCGCGGACTGGGTCTACAAGGGAGAGGGCGCCGCGAACCTCATCCTCAGCTACACCGGCTCCTCGCCCTCCATGGTATGCTCTGCTCTGCTCCGCTCCGCTCTGTTATTGGGTAGCACTTAGCTTTCATGTATGCACTGTAAGATTCTGGACTTGATAGATTGGTGTCCAAATCGGGGAAGTTGGTGGCCTAGAATCAGAGATGCTAACTTGTCCCCAGCGATCTCTTTGAAAATTAAGCGCACATCACCGTGGCAACCAATAAATTATGTGTAGGGCTGCCCTCTTAATTTAGGCATCTGGTTTCACTTTATATTATTGAAACATGAGAGCAGGGGTCAGGTTTAGCTCTTGTTGTTTAGCCATTTCTAACCAGGAAACAGCCATCCTATCTCTATATGGTTCCCATGAGTTTCCATTTTTCTTTCATAAGCACATTCTTCGTTGTATGATAAATTTAGAGGGGATAAACTCTGCTGATCTACCTTTGGTTTGCACACAGCTTGGCAAGGTACTACGGGCCAAGAAGGTCCTAAATGACAAGGCACAACCAGCACCAAACTGTGTAAACTTCTCAAGCTACGAGCAGCTCGTGTGGGGTGAGATCCCAGAATTGGTCGAGTCTGTCAAGCAAGGTTCTGTGGCACAAGCCTATGCAGTACATGTCATGAGCCCACATCTGGGGCACGACCATGTCGATGGTGGGGTACGGTTTACATTCCACCCAATTATGTTTGTGAGAAACTTATTATCAATCTTTTTGTAACTCCTAAATCCTGTGTTCTTCTAGAAACAGAATGTCCTAATGTTAGTATCACTCCCGGTTAATCTAGTCTAGAAGGACAGCATGGTATCAATCACTGTGCAACCTATTGAGTTTGGATAAAGATATGCTGTCGTTTTTGTTAAGTTCTTTCAAAAGGCACTGTTCTCTGGATTCGCTTTACTATATGCCAAATAATTTATTTATTTTGTATTGCAGGTTCGTGTCCCTGTGTCTAAGGATTTTCTGGAGATTGTTGGAAAGAATGTGCTCACCGCCCGTCCTTCTTGGCGAGTGAATGCAAGCGCAATTGATACCAGCGCTGATTCCGCCCTTCTAATTTCTGACCACTCCCTGTTTTCTGGTAAAGTTTTGGAACCTAGACCTTAGTTTTACACTGCATCCCAACTCGTCTAAGCATGACTCAAAGCTTTCATAGCTTTCCCTCTTAATGCACCAAACTTTGGATGGAATGTTTGTAGCATGGCTGTTACTCGGTTTCAAGTTCATGATTCATAAGGCTTGCAGAAATAGCTTGCAATCCATGGTGGCTTAGGGATCTAGTACAATTTGCTACAGCCAAATGGTAGGATCAAGATAGGTGCCCAACCTCCAATGTAACAGTACTGTTTTATGCCAAGGTTACACTTCCTTTGAAACTTTGGATGTGTTTGCATGGCTACATATGCTAGGGCCTAGGGGTTTTCCTAGCTCTATTAATCTGAAAAGATAGAAAATTACGTTGCTTGTACTTTACAGATTTGTAGTGTAGATATGGTCTAGTTTCACCGCAAAAGCTTTGGCTTCTGTCAAGAAAGGATAGTTGGTCCAGTTATGGTAACATGTATCATGATGAATGATTCAGTAGTGCTTTCCATTGGGTTTGTGCTAGGCTATTGAGAACTCTATGGTAGGTTTCCCACATTTAAATTTGTACTTTCTTACACTAATTTTTCTGATCACAGGAAAGCCTAGAGGTAGCAGTTGTATCGCAGTGGAGATAAAGGTACATTCGAAGCTTCCTTTCTTCTCATTTATTTTGACATATGTATTTCCAGTTGGCATGATTTTCACATGCTTCACCTTCCAGGCCAAATGTGGGTTTCTTCCATCATCAGAATATATATCAAGGGAAAATGCTATTAAGAAACAAGTAACACGGTACAAGATGCATCAACACCTCAAATTTCATCAGGGGCAGGTATGTCAGTTTAAGCAACAGATTTCAACCTAATTATATCTATGTTTGATGGATTATATAGAATCCTAGATTATGCTTTTGCTCACTGAAAGACAGAGTAGTCTTTTGGCGAAAACAAACTTGTCTAGATGATATTTGTTTTGAATCAAAATATCTTCAAGCATTCTTGTTTATTTAAGCATTCAGGGTTGACATTCTTGCAATACTGCAGTATCTCTATTGGTTCTTGAAATCAGGTTGATTCCCAACATATTTTTGAACAAATTTCAGATATCGAAGACAAGTGAATACGATCCCCTTGATCTATTTTCGGGTTCAAAAGAAAGAATACGCACGGCCATCAAGTCATTTTTCTCGACTCCTCAGAACAACTTCAGGATTTTTGTGAATGGCTCCTTAGGTTTTGGTGGCATGGGAGGTGGTGCTGATAAGGTCCTTGCTAATGAGACAGAGAAGTGTCTTGAAGATCTCAGGAAGGTTAGTGGGCTACAACTATCCGACTTCATTGAGCTCCTGTCAGAGGCAATATCTAAATCTGGAGTATTGGACAAACTTTTGGCCACTCAAAAACTGGATGATCATGACATCGAAGGGGCAATTCATCTGTATTACAACATCATCTCTCAGCCTTGTCTGGTCTGCAAAAATATAACCGATGCTGAGCTATTGCACAAGTACTCTGTGTTGCATTCTCTTCCTTTGGACAAGAGCTGTAAGATTGTGAGGGACTTTCTTATTTCTGCTACTGCGAAGGACTGTAGCCTCATGATGTGCTTCCGACCAAGAGAGTGTGAAAGAACAGATTCCGAGTATGATTCAGTATTTCTCCAGTCAGTGAACCGAGCCTATGATTACAAGGTATGTTACTGCGAAATGTGTTCCTGTTACCTTCATCTTGTTTTTGTTCAGCAACTCATGTAATTGTATATATTTCTGCCGAGCAGTTGATTCTGGTCATTGATTCTGCTCGCTTACTTATCACCTATCCCATTTGCAGGCGTATTTTGTTGATCTTGACGTGAAACCTCTGGATAAGATGGCACATTATTTTAAACTGGACCAAAAGATCGTCAATTTCTACACTAAAAGCGGGGAGGTCGGGCGAGCTCCTTGCGATGCTCCAAAGGTGGGTGACACCAGTGATGACACAAAGGTTGAGCCACAACATTGAGGAGCCCCTTCAAGCCTCTGGACCAGAAACGGCACTTGAGATTGGTCCCTGTTCTTTCGTCTCGTGGCTGTTGTTGTAACCTTGTAAGTACAGCTCCAATGTGGAGGAGCTCTTCCCTTTGGCCGGGAAAAGAAAAATGCAGCAGAGCGGTCGCTGCTGTTTGTTGTCGCTGTTACTGTAGCTTTATGAGTAGTAGTACAGGGAGCATGTATACTACCTACCGGGTGGCTCGTCGCGGCAGAGAATACGCCAGGAACTGGACACACAGACACCAAGATGCATCGGCAGACTTTTCTTTTTTTTACAGCAGTGCGCGCAACCGCATGCTGTAATGTTTGCAGTGCGAACGAGCGCTGAAGTTTGGCTCGCAAGCTACGGTGTTTCCTTTGTGTGCTCGTGTACCCAAATGCTGTGACGAGCCCCCCCTCGCCTCCACCTGCTAATGAGCGTCCGCAGTATATCTTCTGAGTTGTGAATTTGCCATCGCTGCTTCAGTGTACCTCTTGAATTTGTGACTGTTTTCTACCAGGCTGTATGTGAATTCTAGAATGCGCCAGGAGTTGAGCACCAAGACTACTGTGCTGTGCTAACAACCCGGCCTCACGCATGAAGTCATACGTACAGGTTAAAGTGGTTCCAACACCCAGCGACCACACACACCACACACACGCAAAGGGAAGGAGGACTTCATGTTTGCCACGACAAAACAACAGTTGAGTACGTTGTGTCACATAAAATCAGCTCGCCCGATCCTGGCTCGTGTGACGCTTCCCGTGAAAACCCCATGAAAAGACAAATCGCGATCTAGAATATCTAGACCCTCGGTAGCCAGTGGACTTCCCGTTCGGGGAGGTTGAGCGACCGCATCGGGGTCCCTAACCACCTGAAACCCAGACGGCCGGGGACATCACCGCTGTCTGCCTGTATATAGCCCGGGACCGGACATCAGCAAGCCACCGGCCGGCCTTGTCGTTGTCGCGGTGCAGGCCGGGATCGACCACGCGAGAGCGTTCATGTCGAAGAGGACGGTGCTGCGGGTGGACACCTCCTGCGCCAAGTGCAAGCGCAAGGTCCTGCTCGCCGTCTCCAGCCTCCGAGGTACGTACGTTCGGACCGCACGACCAAACCGGCGACGCCGCCATGCATTTCTTGCTTGCTTAACTCTTGTGACGTGCGGTGCGTGCCCTGTGCATGCAGGCGTGGACAAGATCGAGGTCGACTCGGAGAAGGGCACGATGACGGTGACCGGCGGCGTGGACCCGGTGGACGTGGTGGAGGCCACCAGGCGGAAGGCCGGGAAGCGCGCCGACGTCCTCACCATCGGCCCGCCGCCGTCCGCGTCGGCCGCGTCCAAGCCGGAGGAGAAGAAGAAGCCCGAGCAGCAGCATCAGCAGAAGCCGCAGCAGCACTGGGAGCCGGAGAAGAAGCACGCGGCGGCGGAGAGGAGCGCGCCCGAGCCGCCGGTGACCGTGTACGTGCACCACGTCCCCGTGCCGCCGCCGCCGCCGTCGTGGCCCGCTTACGAGCAGTGCACCGTCGTGCCCTACCACTACCAGCAGCAGCAGCAGGACCCCTGCTCCATCATGTAGCTAGCTAGCTAGTTAATCATATCTTCGTGTGTCATCGTTGTCTGAATCGTGGTACTACTAATTCGTAGGTAATTCAAACCCGGATCGATACCTCTGCCCTAGCATTCTACAACGGTTTTCCTTCGAGAGAATTAGCTGAACTTTCTGAATAAATACCCGATGTTATGGAAAGGGCTTCGAATCAACCGACAGATCCTTCATTTTGCGTCAACCACTTCCTTTGTCTGCCACGCGTCCCTGTGGGCCCACCTACCGCTTTCCCTTTCTCCTACGCCGACCGCAACCACAAGTAATCTACTGAGCGGGCGGCGCCGTCTACCCGCACCCCCACTCACTGTCCCATCCCGCGTCGCGCCGGGACCCCTAGCCACCGCGTATCGTCTGTGTCGTCAGTCACAATCCCGTCACAGCCCCGTATAGATCCGCCGGCCCAACTACCGACGCAGTTCCATCGCCGTGGTCACCGACAATGTATGACCGACCACCGCAACCTGTATTTCTCCATGTATCCAACGGCTCCTCCCCAGACGAGTCCTTCACGAGGATTCGTGCATGAAGCATGAAGCCGCATCCTGCCGCCAGATTGCGACATCTGACGACAACATGATTCATGTTGTAAATGGGTGACCGTAACATGGTCCATGTTGCAAGGGATGATGAAAGCCCACATGATACAAGGTGGAGGTTACTACAACATAGTCCACGTTGCAATGGGTGATCACAACATGGTCCACGATGCGATGGGTGGTCACAACATGGTCCACGATGCAATGGGTGATCAAAGGCCCATGCGTTACCTGGTGACTCAAGTGTGACAAGGTCCGTGCTGCAATGCTCTCAAGCACAACATGGTCCTTGTTGCAAAGGTTGCAACTGTCACCGCGGAAGATCGTTGTCCCGCGCACCATCTAGGTGGCTGTTGAGGTGACCAATCTAATCGATTCATTAACACACCCCTAATGTTATTGGAAGATAGATCCTTCGGAGTTGTAAGTAACAGCTAATGATCAGGACCGCTCTTTGTTGCGTACGTCCATTCATCATGGATATTCCGAATATAAAAGCTACATATATGGTGCTTGGGGATCAGTTTAGTAAGATTCGCTGAATAAATAATGTTAGTATTGCTCATAATATTGCTAAGTTTAATAGGAGAGAGTTGGTTTAGGGTGTTAAATTCCACTGCCTCATCAGCTGCAAGCACTTCACCCGAGCCGCCCAAGTGTGGTGTTGTGCTTAGAGATTTTTACCTTGCCAACCAATGCCCCCCCACCCCCACACAAAAGTCCATAAAGCCTTCCTCCGGGCCTCGACTTACAGTTGAGTTCGATCGTGGCATGTCGGTTGGTCGTGCTCCTATGCTGAATCATTCCACAATCCCTAAAAAACTGCCCAATTTGTCTTGGCACCCCACTTCGTGCTCCCGTTGAGCGGGATCTTCTTGTTTGTGATGCTCTTGGTTGGGCCGGTGAACAACGATGTCCGACAACATAGCCCTATGGTTGTCGAAGCCATTGCACCGTCACTCTAGGTTGCGCTAGTGGTTTAGTTCCGACCAGTGTGCTCTGCTTGGTGGATGATGTGATCTTTGAATCCGTTGTTCCATCGGCGGGAAGCAAGGAAACTATACGCCATTTGCTTTGAAGCTCTGATCTTGTTGCCCCGCTATGGTGACTACTTCCCTACCACCGGTGTGCAACCTCTTGGATGCCAGGTGATCAATTTGGAGGAGCCACCTGCTTCCTTGAAGAGTAGGAAGTTCAATGTGACGCGCATGATGGAGGCCTTTACGGTGGTTTGGTCTTATATATATATATACACACACACACACACACACTGGTGGAGCTACGGTGGATTTTTTGGATGGGCTAGCGTGAAGAAGAAAGTATAAAAAAGGGATGGGCCAGGCCACATGGCACTGTATATATAGCTTACCACTCATGTCTTTTTTTTTTTTGCGAATCTACCACTCATGTCAAGTGATGGTGGTTTGGTCTGTTGATGTGACAAAAATTGATGTGCCTTGCACCATCAATCTTGGGGGAGGAGTTTCTCAATAAGATTACTTGTGTGGTCACACGGCCACTACTTGGGACTCTTTTCTTAATGTTACAGCTGGACAAGGTTTTGTAAAAAAAATATTGCAGCTCCACCAGCACTCTTAGGGAGGAGTTGATCGGCGACAGTTTTAGTCCTCCGACATCAAAATTGGAGAAATCATCGGGTTTTTTTGCGAAAACAGAGGGGAGTTTTATTCTAAAGGCACAAGGTTACAATCGGGAGACAATAAGTCCTCACAACATGGAGGACATCTGCTCATCCACACCGCCGTACAAGACCCGATACGACTATAATTTGCCATACAATCTGCAACCCTATTTTGAGTTCTACTAATCTTCCGGGCCATACAATCTGCAAACTGCCTAACCTCCATCATTGACTTAATCTCTGCCACCAGGTGCCCATAAGCCGATCTAGCCAAACTATCGCCTGATAAGATTGAAAGCGCAACCGAAGAATCGGATTGCACAACTACAGGACGATCATTGTAAAGCTAGGGCCATTCCTTGCATCAGTGCATGAATCTCTGACTCCAATGCCTCATTGCAATTAAAGATAACGTTGTAAGCAGCAAAGTTCACTGTGCTATCCTCCCGACGCAAAATCATACCAATACCTGCACTACCATCTTGAGAGGAAAAAGAGCCGTCAACCGATAGCGCAGACCAGTTAGCAGGAGGAGGCGGCCAATGGCCTGGAATCATAGTGTGCTGCACCACCGGCTGAACCTCCTCCCGAGCTAACATTTTCCCTTTAATAATCTCTTCCATATCATAATTCCTTGCAAGATTAAGAGACTTATAGTAGCTATCCAGAAACTCCATTGTGACATCCACCGGTGGGGCCTCTTTATCATGCACAGTATCATTACTAAGTTGCCAAATCCTTAGAAGAATAATCATATCCTGAACATGACTCACATTTGGCCAGTACATGCAATAGCCACTCCCGAGCATTATTAATGAGAGGTTCATCATTAGGCAATGGCCACATATCACGCATCCTCAGCCATACATGTCTGGCTTGAGGACATGCAACAAGTGCATGGTAAGATCCTTCCCTCTCACGGCCGCACACCCGACATCTATCAGATGTACCCAGGTGACGATACAACTTATTTTGATCGGTTGCTAGAGCTCCAGACGCAGCCTTCCAAGCTATAATACACATCTTGAGAGGAACCTTTGCTCGCCACACAAAATTCCATATCGATCGTTCACCTTCTGGATGTGAACTTGATGCACTTCCGGAAAACAAATCATCGTGTTCCTTTGTAGCTAGTTGATAAAAAAGCGCAGCAACATCAGCACTCATAGAAAGGTGTGTGTGTTTATATGAGTGAGAGTGTATGAGTGTGTATATACCGAAATAGGCTTTCGTCCCGCTATATTGATATAGCAACCACCCGATACAAATGCTGGGGCCTCAGCACAAGCACACTTAAAAGAAACAAAAGAGAAAAAAATGCCAACAACGTCGGATCAACGAAAACGAAGATGACCCGCATCCATTGCGTCCGCCGGAGAATTCCACCACGCTCCTAGCACTCCGAAACGCCGCCTACCAAGCAACACCTTCAAGAAGGAACGCGACGACTACGACACTGCTACCCGGACAAGTCCTAGGGTTTCCCCCGATACGGGAGGGGGCGGAGGGGAAGGGGTATATCCGACGCCCTTCAGGAAGGCACGGTGGCGCCCAAGGGCGTCACCGCGTCAGAGCCGAACAAGTCGACAAGGATTTCTCCCAACCTACAACCAACCATGACCCCGGGCGATCCTTCGCGCTCCACCATACTTGCCGTCCACCAATATGCACCACCACGGTCTTGCAATCACCATTGCCGTCTCACCGTGGCAAGCGAAGCGAGACCGGCGGGATCAAGAGGGAGCAGCCGGGAACGGGGAGCGACAGGGTCAGCAGCCACGCGGGAGGGGACAGCCTCCACCACCCTCGGTGGTAACCGATCGGACGCAGCTTAGGAGCAAACCAGGCACCCCTGCCCGGCCGAGCCCGAAACGGGCTCGTGAAGCTCCCGGCGCCGCGCTGCAGTACGCGTGCCGCCGTCTCCGCCACCCCCAGCACGAGCCACACCTCTGTCCGCCGGAGACGACGCCGGATAGCCCATGCCAGGCCCGCCCAGACCCAGATGTGGCCCAAAAGGGCCCAGGTCTGGGCCTGAAGGGCGCCGCCACCAGCCGTCGCGCCGCCCAGTAGTCAAGCAGCCACGCCACCGCCACCTCGCCACCCGGAGTTGAGCCGCCCGCGAATCCGCGCCGCCGCCGGATCCGTCGTCGGCCTGGGTGCACCGCCGCCAGCCGCCACCACCCGAGTTGCAGCGCCGCGCGGGGGGAAAAAACGGGGCTGCCGCCGCCGGCACCACGTGAGCAAGGCCCGATGGCCAATGCCGGTGGCGGCGGGAGGGGATTAGGAGGAGGGGGCTCTGGGAGGAGGAGGGAACGGGAGCCCCCGGTCGCCTCGCTCGGGGAGGCGACGCGGGGGGGCGGTCCCGTAAGTTGGATTAGTGTCTTCTCGATGCATTCGTTGTTGAGCTACGGAGTCTCGACCTTGAATGCTTCTTTCTTCTTCGAGTCTAAAAAACTAGACGTTGCTTCAGCATATCTAGGCTCATCTCTAGTATCTACTTTAGTAAGAAGTGCACGAACCTCTATTAAGTTGCGTGCTATTAGTAGATCGATGTATTCCTCTTCCCAAAACCAAAAGTTGCATCCAGCCTACACAATGAATATTTGATTGTGGGCTGAGGATGGCTCTCCTCTCTCCCCTCCCCTCCCCCACCTCCTCCTCCCCCCGCGCAACCTCGACCCTCGACGGCTCCTCACCGGCTGGATCCCCTCTCTCTTCCCCCATACCCCTCTCCTCTGTGGCAGCGCGCGTGGTCGTCCGTGCCCCTGGGCCGGTGCGGGGGCCTGTGGCGGCGTCGGTGTCCTTCGGGTCCCGGTTCTGGGCGCTCGGCGACCCCGATGGCTCCTCCTCCGATTCCGATTCTGGCTCTGTCTCTGGCTCGTTGGCCCTTCCGTCGGTGGTGGCGACGGCGCCTAGATCCAGGAAGTTTGCCCCCGGGGGCAGAGGCAGGGCGGTCGCTCCGCCGCTGTTCGAGCACGGCTGGTGTCGGGTTTCTCGTCGGCGTTGGAAATCTGGTAAGTTCTCCCTCCCGTCTCCGGCTCGTGGGATCCTTGGCTCGTCGCCGTGCGCTGGTGCGGCGGACACTGCTGCTCTGCTCTCGCCCGAATCGTCGGGCGTCTCGCCTTCTCCCTCCTCCCTGGTTCTGGTGGCGTCGCCGTTGGCTTGCTGTGAGGTGGGGGCTGGGCGGTCGACGGCGGGGCAAACCCTAGATCTGGCGATCCCCCTAGAGGCTTGTGGGCCGAGGGGGCCCTGGCCCGGTCTTGGGTGGGCTGCGTGTGGCCCCTTCCCTTGTGTCGTTGTGTGATTTCCCCCTCCTCCCCTCCTTGGGCCCTGGGCCGCTAGTACCGGTCACTTCTGTTCACCCCACCCCTTCGGCCCGCGTGGCCTGCTCGGCCCCTTTGGGCTGTGCCCGCTCGGGGTATTTATGGGTGCGGAAAGGATCTCTCCCCCCATTTCTAGGGTTTCCTACCTCCTCCGCTGACCTCCGCAGGCGCAGCGCTCCCATCCGTTTCTTCCACAGATCCTCTCCTCCTCCCCCACTTTCTCTCTCCTTTGCTGAGGCCCTCGCCATGGACAAGTCCAGGGGCTCCTCGAGCGAGGCGATGTCCAGCAGCAAGCGTCGCCGTGAGGATTCGCTGTCGGCTGGCGTGGATCTGGAGTATGAGGCCTCCCTCCGCTCCAAGCTGGAGGCCGACCAAGCGGTCCGTGAGCAGGTGGCTCGGGACCGTGAGGCTTGGGCGGCGGGGCCGGAATGGCTCCAGCGCGACGAAAGGGCGCGGTCTCTGGCCGGATCTGGTCCCCCAGCGTCTGGATCTGGTGGCGGGGCCTCGCCGGCGCCGGATCCCTGGGAGGTTGCTACTTCGGGTGGTGGCGCTGGCTCGAC
>CBMN010036092.1:0-13821 GCA_000582825.1 Hordeum pubiflorum
GGGGGGGGGGGGGGGGGGAAGAGTAAATGCACTGACCTCTTGTTCATATGTTCACATGCGTCCTTCCATTGACCCCTGTTCATATATGCAAATAGGCGAGGCTCCTTCCGGAAACTCCTCCATGAGGACACTGACCCAACCTATTTCCGCAAGGTCATCCTTGCACCCAAGCCGGAGTGCATGTCGATGCCACTCGAGTTTACAAGCACTTGACCATTGTTCCAAAGGAACTCGTGTTGAGGACAAACACCAGTTGCGCCTAAAGGGTGACGGTCCAGACCTGTTTGGTAGCCTATCTTGCACCAAAATGTCTGTTTGGTAGCCTATATTACATTAGGTCCAAACTCACCCTTTATCAGGGTTGGGCCCCCTTAGCCGTTTTTCACCACATCAGGGTACCTCGTCACTCTTCAAGCTGGCAACTCCCAACACCCTAAAGATGACTGTCTTCAACGGCGATGGCGTCAAGGTGACCACCAAGTGCAAGAATCACGAGGAGGCCTTTGCCATGAAAGCCAAGGAAAATATCTTTGCATCTCTAAGACATTTTTTCGTAGGATGTTAAGACTTTGCTGCAACTTTTTGTCGCTTAACTACCTCTGAGTGTGTGTTGAGACTCTGCTTTATGGGTTTATGCTATGCATGTTTATCTATGTTTTGTCTATGATTGGGTTGGTAACATCACCACTCCAAAAGTAGGTTACCAGATCACATGTGTTGCATGTAACTAAACACCACACACTCTGCATCTGCCTAGAACAGGTATGCAGCCAAACACCGTTCGTGTGTTTCTTCACATCCAGACCAGAGAGTATGCATGCAAACAAACTATGTGCAAAACATGGTTTTTAGCCTGTATTCACTCAGCCATGCCCAACTCAATCACATATGCAAGGAGGAAAATATGTTGTAGGCTACCAAACACGCCCATAGAGACTAAGAAAAGGGAAAAGCTTACCATCAATCGGCTGATTATAACCTGCGCATTGATCTCCTCCTATGGTTGGCACGTGTCACATGTGGTCACCAGTTTTTTGTACGCGGCTAAGCCTCATCCTTTCCAAGTTTCTCTACCATTCGTTTTCCCCGTTACCTGCATCATTCCTTCCTTCTCTTCCTAATCCAACTAGGTTGTTCATGTCGCAGCCATCCATGGTGAATACAGGTGCGCGCCCCCCTTGCCGCCTCTCCCGTGGTGCGAGCCCGACCAGAAGTCCCTGTGGCTGGCGGTGAAGTGGTGTTGCAACAAACCTCTTGTTGCAGAAGGCACTCCTATTGCAGAGATCACATGAAAAAAAAGGGTTTTAGGGAAAGAAATATTGCAACAATGCTCTTGTTGCAGAAGGTTGAGCTCAACAAGGTTCCCGTTATAGAATTCGAATGAAATAATGGTTCAAAAAATATTTGCAACAAACTTGTTGCAGAAGACCAAACACAACAAGGCTCATGTTGCACAGATCAAAGGAAAAACCGGTTCGGGGTGGTTTGCAACAAAGCCGATGTTGCGGAGGGATGAGCGCAACACCTTGCTTGATGCAATTCGATGAGCTCATGTCGGGAGATCTGATGGCTATCTCTGTATCCATCCGACGGCCAGGGAGGAGGTCGATCTTTCCTGAGCTTCAACCGATGTGTCGCACGACCCATAAGAACATCTACAATTGGACTCTTCAGATTGACCGGACGGACGTAGGACCACACACGAGACATGAGAGAGAGACTAAAAATTGACCCAACCAGACCCCTCAAAGCCTCCCTAAACGTCCGGGTTGTCACACACTCCCCATACTCAGCACATATATATAGGGTAATATAAGAAAGGCCGGAGCGCAGGGGCCCCACCCAGTAGGTACGTATGTATGTAGGCATGCTGCTGGGTTTGCATGGATTGAAAAAAACGTGTTCCTGAGTTGCCCAAATTACTACATGATTCGCTACCCTAATTACGCACGACCATGGATCATGGATCGAGTCAGCCATCTTGGAGAAGCGCACTAGTTAAGACTTCACGCTTCCCCTAAAAAAAGTTGCAACTTCAGGCACGCATGCGAGGCATGGTGTCGGCGGCTGCCGTCGGATGGATTTTCGCCTCGTGACCGCCGCATCAATTGTACAACGGCGGTCGGCGGACAAGGGACGGCCACCGAGCATGCTCCATGTTGTCGCTACTACTTCAGCCGGTGACTCCCCATCAACGAGACGAGAAGCTGATTCTAGACAAGGTATCGAGCCCTAACGATTTTCCTTTTCCCATCATAATTAATAAAAACTTATAATTGATAGTGATAATTGATTGATTGGCCATTTGAACCGGGCTTATACCCCTTTCCATTACTAAAAATGAAAATACACCAGTCTTAGAGTCCAGGGGACGGGAAAGAGAGCAAAGGGAGTTCAACGCACTACGAGGAAACCCACTGCATTCGCTCGCCATCGAAACGAATGCTGCAGGGCGAAAACCTAGTAGCAGATTGATTGGCCATGGTTACCGTAGATATTATCGAGTTAATAAAAAACATTGCGCTAATTTTTCAAATACTAAGGACATGTCCGATATAGAGACCTTGATGTGATGCTTAGGGAAAACATATTGAAATAATAATAATTACATGACATCTATCTAAGAGTCGCTACATCCGGTGCTAATTGCAATGTATATATAGATGTTTTCCCATTAAATGGATTTGATTGTGTATGTTCTTTGCACTGTTCTATGAAACACACAGATGCAAAGCACTAATCCAGGAAAAGGAACTAGTTGACGATTATGGTTAGTCTATTTTTCTCTAAATGCACTGGATTTGATAGTACTTCCAATTTCACCTCCGGAGTGAGTAAAACAATTTCATCGGGTGTTGGGTGCCAGATAGAATCTTGGATCGAACAGGAAGAAGGAAAGACGGCTAGGGAATCATTCCCGAGGGTGATCCTCTAAGGGCCCCGAGTTCTAATCTTGCCCCGGGCTCCTAAAATCCTAGAACCGGCCCTGTACATGACATGACTGCATACACCCATAAATAGAGCTCAAAACCAATACGCTCAGACTCAAACGAACATGCCTAAACATTGACCGGACGCGTCCACCGTTTAAGGGACCAAATTTGCCCGGTACCGCTGTAGATGCCCCTGGGTCGCGGCTGCCCTGGAAGCTTGTTCTTGTTGAGTCGTGAGAAAGCGAGGCAAGGGAGGCTTCCGCTGTGCTTCGCTCGCCGTCTAGGCTAGCCCGAGCTGTCCTGTTCAGTGCAAGGTGTGATTGATCCCAAAAGTCCATGGCCGAACAACCACTGCAAAGAAGATTTATCTGCAGATAAATTAAATAACTATCGCATGGTGTGATTACTCCTTATAAAATGGTTCGTCGAGACTGCGAGCTGACGTGTTTGATCGGTACCAGGCAACAAAATGGAGTGGTATCTTAACCCATCCTGCAACTCTGCTACGATAACCCATCACAGAACCTGGGAAGCTCTCTCCCCGTTGCTACGCCTGCCGTCTTGAACTACGCCGGGAAGCCAAAGGCCGCCGGCCGCCGGCGGCCATCATGGACCCAAGCTCCGAGATCGTGTACGAGATGCCCGGTTTCTTGCGCATCCACAAGAGCGGCCGCGTGGAGCGCTTGCAAGGCACAGAGACCGTCCCGCCCTCCCCCTCCGGTGACCCTGCCAACGGCGTCGCCTCCAAGGACGTCATCCTCGACCCCGCGGCCAGCATCTCCGCCGGCCTCTACCTCCCCGCCGCCGCCGCGGCGGAGCCTGGAAAGAAGTTCCCCGTCGTCGTCTACTTCCACGGCGGCGCGTTCGTTGTCCACACAGCGGCCTCACCGATCTACCACAAGTACGCCGTGTCCCTCGCCGCCGCCGCGCCCGCCGTCGTCGTCTCCGTCGACTACCGTCTCGCTCCGGAGTACCCCCTCCCAGCCGCCTACTACGACGCCTTCGCGGCCCTCAGGGCGATCGTCGCCGCGTGCCGCCCGGACGGCGCCGAGCCTTGGCTCGCCGTGCACGGCGACGCATCCCGCGTTGTCCTCGCCGGCGACAGCGCCGGGGCCAACATGGCGCACAACACGGCGATAAGGCTGCGGAAGGAAGGCATCGCGGGCTACGGAGACAAGGTCAGCGGCGTCGCGCTCTTGCATTCCTACTTCTGGGGGACTGAACCGGTGGGCGGCGAATCCCCGGACGCCGCCTTCTACTACCCCGGCGACATGGAGCGCGTGTGGGATGTGGCCTCCGGCGGCGACTTCAGCCATGATCACCCGTACATCAACCCGGCGGCGTCGCCGGAGGAGTGGCGCCAGCTCGGGTCCGGCCGCGTGCTGGTCACCACGGCGGAGTTGTGCTGGTTCGTGGAGAGGGCGCGCGCGTACGCGGAAGGTATCAAGGCATGCAGGTGGGCCGGCGAGCTCGAGTTCTACGAGACCAAGGGCGAGAGTCACACCTACTTCCTGTTCAATCCCGACTGCCATGATGCCGCCAAGGAGCTGGCCGTCGTGGCCGACTTCGTCAGGCGCTGTTGAGTTACTTCGCTTTCATCCGGTGAGTGGTTCAGTAATAAAGGAATACATGTTTCTTTTTTCTAATTCCATGGTTGTCAAATTTTAACATGGTCCCTCTTATTTTTTTCTTTTGACATTAGAAGTAAGGAGATAAGAGTTATTCTGGACTCTTTGAATGAAATCAACGGATCGGATCTATTATATATTCTACCTCTCATGTGAAAAAAAAAGGTAAAAAAAACATGTTAAAACTGCTCAAGTCGGTAAATGATTACACTTGTGAGTTGTCATACATACATAAACGGTATTTGCTTCTATGAATATAAGTTGCTACTTGCAACTTCATCGCGTGGTTGAAGCAAAATGAACTGAATTAATATTTTGGTTGACTCAAGTTTCGATGTGTATCACAATTTGGTACTCCCTCCGTTCCCAAATACTATAAGGTGATTTGGATATTTCATTATGGGAAATGCCCTTTGATTCTCGCATGTATATACACTTGATATGATGAACAATTAAATAAAAAGTTAACAAAATTAGAAGGTTTTTTGAAATAAACTGGACTTTCTTTTGCACTAGTATATAAATTTTGCTAATTAAAAACCACCATTGACTTCTAGGAAAAAACAAAAATTATTGCTATATACAAGTCACTATTCACACTATTTTGACCTACCTTTTTGATTTTTTGCCCCGAAATCAAGGGGGGGGGGGGGTTATTTTGTGGAAATCATTTCACGAGTACAAGGATAGTCAAACATGCGAGAGTCAAACATGCTTATCCATTTCATTATGGACTACATACCAACTGAAATGAGTGAACATTAATACATGTTTATATACATCCGATTCAGAAAAATGATAGAACATCTTACATTTGTGAACAAATGAGTATGTTGCAAAGTTCTGACTGCGCTTGTAACACGAAGGAAAAAATATTAGTATATGTTCGAAAACTAGGTGGTGGGGATTCACCTTAGGCTTAGCTTAAATATGAGTGGTGGTATGCACTTTAGTTCGGACTATCTTAATTTGTTCGTACTCGTTGTGTTTGTAATAGGACAAAAAAAAATCCTTTTTTTATAGGTTAAGTTTAAGCCTATCAGCGGGATCAATATGTGATACTACTACAGCGTGTGGAGGTGTAGGTACTAGAGACAATTTCACATGCTATGTTACGTTGATATGGATGATGGTCCAGTTATAGGATTAGTGAAGCATGAGGGTTTCATGTAATCTTATTACCGTGTGGTTGTGGTACCATTTTGTAATCCCTATACCATATAGGTCTTGTATTACTGAAATTATAGATGGTTGTGTGCATCAATTGATGTAGAGGTCAGGATTTACACTCTGTTTTGAAAAATGAAAACACGAAGGAAACATAATTTGCAAAAAGAAAAGTACTCTAAACAACAAGATCTCTCCGTATCGTAACGAATAAGTTATTGGGCGTTCTCTTAATGATTTATGTGCCAATGAGCTTATTGACAGTACCTTTCCCAGAGAATGTCAATAAATTCCAAAATCCATTTCGCCGCCGAGCAGCTACGATCGTTTTTTTAACCAGTATAGTGTTACCTCTTTTGTTAGGTATTGGAGCAACATTACCGAAGGTTCATTTACCAGCGAGGAAAAGCAACCACTTGGTCCATCAGTTGCATAGCCTCATAACACTCTGGTCAGCTAGAGTAACACACGCTCCTCTCCCTTGGACGACATCCTGATAGGTAAAAAGGTGACTCGGTCTTTGATGAGATTGAGCCTTTGCTCTAAGGACACAATAGTCATCACCTTGTTATCCTTGAGCTAAGTTCATCTGAACTCACCCAATTACTCGGGGTAGATCTTGGGATGATCTCTGGACCTTTACAATCCTTGTTCTCTAGAGAATTCACCCGTTGGATGCTCAGTCTGATGCCTCGTCGAGAGTATGTCATTTCCTCAAAGTAACAACTCACAAGCTAAGTGCGATATATTCTTAACTCAGTTTTCGGCTTTGGTTGGTTTTCCTCACCTTAAGATTTCTTCAATAAACTTGTTCGAGGGATGCTTACGACAACACTTGTCACAATACAACTCAAGCAGCCAACCACAAATGATTGGAGGTCGAGGACTATTTATAGCCTATTCACAAACCCACTAGGGCCAACGTGCATGTTGGAAGGACGCACCCACGCGTGCAACGGACACGTGGGAACGGTCGTAAAATTGAACTTAGGCGCATTCGTTCCAATGAACATGGCATAACTTGAGCTGCAAGATTTCCAACTCATCGGTGAGGAATCTAACTCGGGTTTCCCAAAGAATTAACTCCGAGACGGAGCAGAAGGCTCACTTGGAAAGGAGATTTCCCTCATTCGTCAGTGAAGAAACATGGTTTGATTGAATACACATGCACACGCACAAGAAGACTTCAATCTGACTTCACTTTTGATCCCTCTTAATGGTTTGCCCTAGAACTCAATAGAGAAGTAAATGAAATAGCAAATAAAGACTTAAACTACATGCAAACACATGTGTGGAACTTGGTCCTCTTGTGGGGTCATCACCCACTGGTTAAACTAAATCATCACGGACTGGTTAAACTAAATCCTCACGGACTTTCACCTGAGTATACTCACAAACACATTAATCCCTTGACCGTTTTTCATTAATCATGCAAAACCCTCAAAAGGGAGCACTACATGCAATTACAACTTGTGTGGAACTTGGTCCTCTTGTGGGGTCTTGGGATCCTTTATATAATCTGCAGTAATGGCGATGGCATCCTCTCCTTCGAGTAGGGGTCTTTCCGTGTACAAGTAGGATTTCAGACTGTGTTCGCAGTATGACTCATGGTATCTTACTAATTTACCCACGAGGCTTCCATTATTGAACCCGGAGCGTACACCAACTAGGTCAATGGTCTCATGTGGGCCTCAAAGGCATGCATATACCCGAGCCCATATGGCTCGTATGCGGTATATATAGAGATACGGTAGTAGGACTACTCGTCATCGACCCCGCATTAGTATTTGTAATGAAGTCAAGCGGGAAACAATCTATGAGGGCTGTCGAGCCAAGGCATGCATGACATCTTAACTCAAAGCTTTCATGTTTTGTGTTGTTCTTTGTGTCAAGGAACCCAACATGTATCAGCTTCCTCTCTGCCTCCGACTTACCAAGTTTGTTCAAGACTAAGAGAAGGGCCTCCCGAGTTTCAAATGGCTAGTTTGACGTGTTGCCAGACAGTGAGATTTCGTGTAAGGCGAACCAAATAGTTACCTATGGTGATGATCTGTTGTGGGTGTTTCAAATTTTGAAGCACAAGGCACACAACCTTGAGTTGAGGGACGATCGCACACCTAGAGTATCTTGATTTTCACGCAAATCATGTGGCATTATCTGCCCAAAATGTTCGAAATCTGAGCCACACGACGAGAAGAAGCACCAGGGAAATGGGAAGAATCACCTGCCTCTTCCCATTCTCCTGCCTTTGCCTTGTGCGAATGGGAGGGCCCTTCAAGCCCTTCGCTTGCAAAGCTTTCCGTTTCACCACTTCCGTTCTTCGGCAATGGCTAGCAACAACATGGTGTTGCATCAGAACACAACCACATAACGCCTTACAACATAACGCACTAGATCCACATTCTCACTGACTAGCCCATCACGTACATGGTGTCGCCCAAGCGAGATCCGCCACCGGCACCGGTGCATCCCCCATATCGACGGCATCAATCACGGAATAATCACACCTGAGTGTGTCACACACTTGCAGCCACACCGTCCATCCGTGCGTGCTCGCGCGCGTGTGTGGTCTCTTTGTGTATGTGTGGGTGGGGAGGGGGGGGCATCATCATCGAACTCATCACAGGCAAGGACCCATAAACGGCCTTGGTTCACCAACACACCCCTTCAGCTGGACTCGCCTATCTCTCTCAAGGGCATGAGTCTGTATAATCTGACAGTTAATCTACATTTCATTGTTGTTGTTGGCAATTAGGACACGCTGCAAGATGCAGAAAAGACCAAGAAGGCCAGCATGTGTACATTTGTCATATCATTAAGACCACATGGTGGCATTGTGCTTGTATAAACCTTAATATTCAATGTGGTGGCTGAATATACCACATGCATGTACTAAAGTAGTGATCTAAACACTCTTTTATTTCTTTACGGAGGGAGCACTAGTGTAGATAGTTTGTCTCTGGTTATCAAAGATAAATCGGAGGATACTGGTAAAAAAAAGTTAAATTGAAATAAAATAACATAGCTGGACATGCATTAAAACCCCTAGACGGAGGCAAACCATATACTTAGAGGTAAACTGCAAAATATTCCAGAGTAGATTAGTAGATTGCGAATTCCAAGATAAATTAATTAGTAGATTGTCGACATAACAAGATTAATCCTTGGTTGGTAATACTACAGATTGTGAACATAACAAGATCAACTAGAGGTAAACTAGTCACAGCATGTACAGGATACTTACGCAGCAAGTTATACCTATAGATATGGCCCTAATGTCGTCAAAAGATCGAGGTTCAGGAACCTGGCTGCTTCTGCTGCTCAAGGTACTCCTGGATGGAAGATAGGAGGGCACGGTTAGGGACGAGAGCCCGATTTGCCAGCGGCAAGTTCGTCATCGGAGACCTGTTGTTCCCGCCATCAAACCAGCGCCTTATGGCGTCTGCTTCGTAACTGAATCCATCCGATGCCACTTGAGGATCCTTCATAATATCCTGAAATGTACAAGTTACCACCCGGTGGTCATTAGGTAGGAAAACTTTTACAAATAAATGCATTATAACCATTTCAAGAAAAAAAGGCAAAATATGTTATTAACTGGCCCCTATCAACCTTCAAATTTTTGTTGTCTAACATGTTTCCACATGTAGCCGCAAAAAAAAAAATGTTTCCACATGAATAAAACAACTCCTATCCTAATATAAGAACATGTCTCCAGACCCCAAGCTATTGGAAATGCTAGAAATGCTGACAAAAGTTATTACCATGCGAATTGGACAAATCGAGTTATCAGGCGCGCAGCTTCCTCTAACTGCTGATTGGACACATGGCCATGAGGCTGCCGGAGGCTTCCTGATAAGGGGCTCAATAACTGACCATACTTTTGTTAAGAGATCAGGCCGCTTCTCCCTCGTCATTTCCACACAGCTAAGACCAACGACAGCTAACTGCTTGGCTTGTACATAAGGCCAGTTCCCTGCTGATTTATCAATCAGCGTGTTCAAGCTATTATTCTTCAATGCTTCTGAAACTTTCTTTGCAATACTCAAGGGAGGCAGTCCAGTAAGGAGACACAAGATGATAACACCCAGAGAGTAGACATCAGAAAGGGGTGTGAGCTCTCCGGTGGTGAGGAACTCCGGGTCCAGGTATGGCAACCTGGCTCTCAGAGCTGGTTGGTGGTTGCCGGGCTGGAGAAACAACGTTAACATACCAAAGTTGCAAATCTTGCTTCTGAAGTTGGCATCGACGAATATGTTACAAGGCCGAAGATCGCCATGGACCAAAGCATGAGGCTCACGCGAATGCAGGAAAAGTAGCGCAGAACAAATCTCACCGATGATCTGTGTGCGGATCTGCCATGAGAGAGGTGGAGAGCCATTAGCACAAACAATGTGATCTTGGAGATTTCCTTTTGGCAACCACTTGTACACAAGAGCTGAAACTTCAGAGCATTTTCCAATGCAGTTGACAATGTTTGGATGTCTGCCTTGACGAAGAATAGAAACCTGCGATGACCTTATGTTAGTAACAGAATCAGTTAAGTCACACATTAATACAGGCATAGGCTACCTCTTGTTGAAATAAAGTATCAGATCTGGATAGCTTGATAGCTACTGTTGTATCGTGTATAATGCCTTTATATACACGTCCATATTCCGTGTCTCCAACCTTGCAAAGGTCACTGAAGTTCTGCGTTGCTTGCAGAAAATTTGTGATGGGAAACTCGAGGAAAATCTGAGGATTCTGATCCTGCAGCTCATTCAGCTGTCGCACCGCATTGTCTCGCTCATGTTTCAGTCGCTGGCATTCTGCATTGCATTAGTGTATCTTATATTTTGCTGCTACCAATTAATTCATTTAATCAATGAAGAATGAGAAGCTAGACAAATTCTCGGTTAGTAGAAGTACCAATGTTTGCCTTCTCTATTTGAAGGTCAGACTGACGTTTTAACCTAGCAACCTCCTCTTCCAGAGCAAATATCTTCCTTTGCTCCTCCTGCATGTAATTCGTGTTATTATGTAAATGGCACCTTGCTAGTGGCACCAACTACAAAAGACAAGGAACTGCAAGGAATACATAAACGTTGGCCCATATAGAGGGAAATCAGATGCCCGTCTCATAACATTAGCAGCAAAGTAAAGCATTTGTTTGTCTCCTCCAAATTAACCCATAGTCAATTGTTCATAAAAATAGAAAGCTGAAACAAACAAAAGGATCAACGATCAGCTTGGCAGAAATCTTAAAAGGGGAACGAGGGGCAGAGATAGCAGGTTTAGATGTTCAAATGAGTATATTTGCCTTTCTAACTACTAGCCAAACTACAAAACATCATATGGGATGATGGTATTGCCAAAAAGAAGGCAGAGAATAATAATCGCGCCACCAATGGCAGTGGGCTAGAATTTAAATCTCTAGAGATAGAAAAGTAAAGCACCGGCACGATCGCCTTCAAATCATGAATACGCTGGAAGAATATCTGAACAGAAGGGTATGCATGGTCGCTCAAACACTTGGTGCTTTTTTGGTAGCAAATGATATCTCCGTGCCCAATCTGCAAGAAGAGTAACAAAGTAACTGTTTAAGAGAGAATGGAAACATGAAAACGCGTGCACGAAATACAGACCTGGTTGCCTGAGAAAGTACTATTGGCATCTATGGCTTCACACATCACAGTAGGTTCGAATTTGATTTCCTGCATATTAAAGTGAGAAACCAGAAAATGTGGTGCTTAAAAACTGCATTTGAGATTAGGAGCTGGAAGGTTGCAGTAATGCAAAACCTGACCTCATACAATTCAATTTCCTCTTTTGCACAAAAACCAGCTAGACTTCTTAGTTTCGAAAGAATATCTGAAGGCCTTGATGAAGCTTTTACAAAAAGCATTCCGGTATATCTGCGAGCCTCATTCAGAGAACAGAGTATCTTAAAGCTCTCAATTGATAAACAAAAAAGAACGAGAGAGTTCTTAACTTTTAAGTGAAATGTACTGACTATATATGTGTTTGTTCAGGGTCATAAAGCTTTAAAAACACTAATGCATCTTCGCTGCTCAGATTTTGTGGGGAAGAAGCACTGAGCACCTACAAGGTGTCAATAATGGGTAAGTTAACTAAATAAACCATTGGATTGAACAAAAGATAGATATGTTTAAGTTCAGGTTTCAGGACGAACCTCCAAAAACAGCTTGATACCATCAGTATGCCTACTCAGCTGCAAGAGTAATTATATGTAATTGTCCTTTCATATAAGGTATCATTGGTTGCATGAGACAGACGAGCTAGCACAGACTACAAGGTACGACACTGATTGGTTGCGTGAATTACAAGAGTGCGCCAGGCCCGCTCAAACCTGAGAGAGTCCCGCAAGAGAACTGAGGCTGGTCATAGAGGTGTGTAACTATGTTACTAGTCTAAGTTATTACTTCCATAGTGGACAGTGTCATATGTATGATAACATAGAGACCTTTATTTATTACTTTGTACAGTCATTTTTCATTGGAAAGCGCTCTGTGATGATAACATATTATGTTACTCCATTTGTCTCTCCTACTTAATTACTTGCCACATCATCTTTTTTGCCTATGTGACATGCATGTTACTACCTATGTTACTCCCCTATGAGTAGTCTAAGAGCATCTCCAGCCGGACCTCCTATTTCGTCTCTATATGTCTGAGTGGACAGCCCAGACAGCGTCCGGACAGGAGAAAGAAAGAAAAAACCCACCCAACCAGACCCCTCAATTTTCCTCGTATGTCCAGGCTGTCCATGAACCACCATACCCAACCCATATGTGGGGAGTAGACTGCATGCATGGACAAATGATGGTTCGAAGCGGACACTCCTGGATATAGTCCAGATGTGTCCGTGGACAAATGAGGGATCAAATTAGCTCAGTCCGGTTGGAGATGCTCCTAAAGAAGGCTAATTTGAGCTTCTCCATGATGCACCATTGGAACATGTGCTAAACTCATGATTAGATTTAGTAATTATCATGAATCAACTATTAAACATTTGTAAGCATGATGATTAGCCATAACAAAAATAATGGGTGTGGCTTCTTAATTTTAACCAGCAGAATCTCGTCCCTTAAATGCGTGGTTAGGCTAGGACACCCTCTAACAGCTTGGTTATGGGTAGAAGGACCGAGGCTATGGTGCTCATCCTCATCTAAGCACCGGCTATGATGCTAGAGAATGCTGTATATTTCTTGCTTCGCACAATAGAATTTCTTTTTTTGCGGGGAACACACAATAGGATATTCTTGATAAGATGCTAGCAAACAGACAAACCAATAGATAAGATAAGAAAAGAGATCAACCAGGGACTAGCTCCTGGTATTATCTTTTTCTAATTGGAAAATAACCCAGGCATCCTTAATCGAAGGGCTGAGTGCATGCTCGCACAGCCAGAGCGACGCCCAATTTCCAATAGATAAGATGATAGCAACCAAACTAACTAAACACAAACGGGCTACTCTTAAAGTTCTACCAAGAATAATTGTATCAAGAACCAATAAGAACATAAGTTATCTAAAACGACAATCAGAACATAGCATGGACAAGGCCTTCTTACAGATAGATAGTTTTCTTGGGTACTAAGTGTCCTGCCAGGGCGACATGTCCCGTTTTGCCTTTTACCAAACGACCAGAGGCGCTGAAATTGAACTGGTATGCTGAATTCTACTGCAATTTTCTCCTGTGAACAGCTTAACCAATTAATAGTGAAGTCATTATGAGCCATCAGAAACAATAGGATGTAGACAAACATATTTGTCTGCTTGCACAGGATATATCTATAAACAACATAAAAATAGGAACTCATCTTTCAATCTTAGAACTGGTGGAAAATAGAAAATCCTGCTAATCATCTGGGTTTCTTCAGCTAAAACATTTGGGATAGAATTTCTTAGCAAATTTAATGATACTGGACCATACATACTAAAACTATAAATGCAGCTTGAGCTCCATCGTCCTTGTCTTTTTTTAATGGCATATCAAAAAAATCATGATATTGGTATCACTGGACATAATCCCCGAAGATGCTGAGGGAGATGCTCATGTGGCACATATACATTTTTTTGGGGGGGGGG